>JAKCPI010004264.1:0-41723 GCA_023213315.1 Euborellia annulipes
TTGTAGTTTGAAATAATATTATTAGGAGAATTTTTATTTATAGACCACATATTTGTATTAAATATTTATTAAAAATATATAAATACCGTACAGTATTTAAAATTAAAAATTCTCCTAATAATAACTTACATATACTCTGAGAAATTATTTTTTTCTTTTTTTGATGATCAAAATTTCAACTTATGGGCGAACACAAATTATTGTATTATTATTTTTTCTTCTTTTGAATTATTAATATCTTTATTTTGGCCCTTAGGCCTTTCGGCCTCTAAACAACCTTATTATTATATAAGAAAGTGAAAAAATTAACCTGCATGAAAGGCCGTAAATAGAAATCTGTAGGTTTTTTGTAGAATCCTGCTTTGTTAAGGATAAAAGTACCCATAGTTGGCTCGTCTTCAAAGTAGATCGTTGAATATCCCCTTTTTGCATATTCTTTCCATATAATAGAACATAAATCAAAATTTGTTGTTTGGTTGTATAGACAAGTGGTTCTAAGTTGATCTGTTGTTTGTCCTGTTAATATGGCTGCCATATTTGGGTAGGTGTTATCTCCTACCTGCAAATATTCATTCATATTTTTTTTCAATAAGGAAAGAATAATTAATTTAGAATTCAAATTAAAAATTTCTGGCGTGACAAGCACAGAACACAACTTTTAATTACCGAAGGTAAGAGAAAGTTGTGTGCTGTGCTATTTTTTGTGCCAACGTATATTTAGTTTCCGACAGCAGGCCCTACTTTACATAGAATTCAAGATATAAAATTTATAAAAATCAAACAGAATATTTTGTTACTATTTCTCCTTTTAAGTAAAAGAGTAAAGTGGACTCCAAACACTTTTAAGGACAAAATGAGAATATACATTTTAAAAAGCATTTAAAAAATTGATTTATGAATTTTAATCAAAATCATTAGAGCAAATTTTGAGAAAATCAAAAAAATTGAAAAAAATATTAGTACTTTTTGGCCTATTTTGTTCAAAAGCTTCCTGCCACGTGCCAGGGGGGTGCTTATTTATATATACAGCACATTTCAACCTCCTAGCTTTTTTTCGTTCTTGAGATATTTTTTTCACAGACACATACACCGACAGACAAACATACAGACGATTTTGCGGGATCCACTGTTTTGGACTCAGAAGACCTAAAACCGTGTAACTCCATCAAAATCTCGACATCGAATTTTTGACATGAATCCAATACTTTTTCTTTCTATACAGTATATATTAACATCTAGTCTAGACTATATAATATAGGTAAGAGAAAGTAAAATATATTGTTACTCAAAACAATTATTGCGTTTGGCGTTCAATTGACCTTGTTGTATCCCTTGAACTCGAGCCAGCCACTATTTTCAAGATGCTTGACTGTACGAGGCATAGTTCGGAGCAGGTTGAGTCTGGACATGGAGTCATAGCCAAAAAGAAGCACCGACAACGGACTTCCTTCAGTATTGTTACGATGTTTCAGGCGTTTCGATTTAATAGTTTTCATCGACGGTACTGCATGCATATTTGTGTAAATTGTTTGTTTGTCTGTCTTGCAATTTACCAAAATGAATTCCGTATCGTCTTTGAGGAATGTTGATTTATATAACGGCAGGCAATCCCCAATGCTTTAAAGAAGAAAAAACATCGATATTATCCAGATTATATTGCCTATTAAATAAATAAATAAGTATTGCCAGATGCCGAAAGAGACTTTTAAAAATCTTTTGGAATAATAAGGTATAATTCAGTCTACTGATGAGAATGATAAAATCCCGCCCAGACCGGGATGAATATTCTCAAATACTTAAACTATTCAAACTCCCGCACAAATAGGCATACATAATATCAGTCATGAATTGATTTTGCATAACTACAAGGCGTTCTTGATTAGTGGCGCCTCATGTGTCCAAGTGACAAACTATTAGGGCCGCTTATAGAAGTCGAAGCTTTATTTTTTTATTTTAGTAAATAATTCTTATTAAATATGCCCTCCGTTGCTCAATCATTATTTTTAATAAAAAGCCGATTGACATAAATGAAATTGCTTATTAATTAATACACTGCTTAGCATGGGCGTAACTAGAGAATTTGGCTGGGGGATGGCATGGGACCAGCTATCCTCAGGGAGGCCTGGAAAGCCCCACATTTTCTCAATTTATCTTGGGGCAGGGAGCTTTCTGCCCCCTCCCCCCGGCAACTCCCTAGTTACGCCAATGCTGCTTAGCAAAGCCGAGCTCGCGAGCTAAAAAGGGCATTTCTTGTTCCCTTTCTTGTCCGAACGCGGCTAGTATAGAATATACTACTAAAATTAAGAACAGGCGCAGTTCTAGTTTGTTTGGGTGGGTGGAGGCTTTTTAAAATGGCTGGATTTGATAATTTAAAAAAATCAGCCCCTCCCCTCCCATCAAAAAAAAAAAACCGCGCCTGCTTACAATGTTAGTATTGCACAAAAGACAACTTAGAAATTTTATCATATTTAATGTGACCTATTCATTTAAGGATATAAATAAATTAAAAAAAAATTTAATTTATTTAATTTTAATTATCATCTATAAATAAATATATAAATAACAATAGGATACGTTTCAAAAGGTATTTATTTTAGCTTATGCCTATTTTGAACTTAATACGTCATCTTCAGAGCTATGTATGACACAAACTGACTATTACATTTATTAACAATCTTATTTATATTCATCGTAGAGCTAGTGGGGCATGGCAAGAAGAACAACAGTCACCATAGTCATTGCGGTTAAGTGATGCCAAGCGCGGCGAAACGGAATTGGTATCTGTTTTGGACACAGAGCGGTCATCAGCTTAGAGAAGGCACCTTACAAATTATGTTTAGCGCCCCTAAGACATTTGATAAAAATAGACTAAGCCCACCTACTATATCCTCGTGGCACTGAAGATGATGCGTGTCCTATGCATCGAAATATCTGCCAAATAAAAGGACGTCAGGTGGAGCGATAAAACTGCTGGTTATTATTCTCCAACCCCCTTAAAAAAAAATAATTATAAATAAGATTGTCAATAAATGTAATAGTCAGTTTAGCTCTGAAGATGACGTATTTACGACGAAATGCGCTAAAATCTTTTGAAACTTAACCTAGTGTTATTTATTTATCTTTAATTAGATGATAATTGAACTAGTGCCAATGAATTCTTTGGATTATAAACCCATGTTTTAATCTCTCTGCTACGGGGTTGATTGTATAAGAATAACGATGGATTAATATGATCAACTCACTTGAAAAGATCATCTGCACCCATGCCTTTCTCAGTGGCCTGAATTCTCTTGATGACACTGTAGCAACAAAAGATGTCATTTAAGCCTGCTCCTTCCTTTTGTATATATTTTGGTATATGTTCTTCTTCAATAGTGATCACATATTTCCCAGAACGATCTTTATGGGTTTTTGTTAATAATGGAAATTTGGAACATCTACAATGAAAATAAAAGTAATTAGTAATAGGGGTTGATTTGAAAAATCTCTCTTAAAGCTAACTAATAATTTTGATTAATTAATTTTAGATGATATTCTAGATTTAATTATCTTATAAGAAGTATATAAAGTTGTTGGACGTACTTTAGGTCACACCAGATTTTTATTTATATGCGTTTTTGTGGCATTAGACTAATGTTAGATTTAAAAGATTATATTAAATTATAGGGCGAAGTGAAACATTCCTTTATCGATCGTTGCCAGCTCTCTTTCACGAGCTCAACCATTCGCAAGGCTTGCCCTCGCTTGTTTACATATTTGAAATAGTAAAAAAAAAAATTAGTAATATCATCGTACGAAATAACTGAGACAGGACATTTCTATTAACCACCAAGGACGTTTTCAATTTAAGAATTTTAATTATAAATTCATCGAACTGCCTGGGATTCGAACAGGTCTTTTAGATTATTACTATTGTCACAACCATGGGGGGGGGGGTGGACAAATAACTCAATATTTGCTTGTGTATTAGCGAGTGGTTTGAATCTATCATATTTTTGTTTGTTAGAAGAAGATAAGTCAATTTGACTATTGACTTAACCCTTTTATCACGCCATTCGATTAAAATAAATAGATAAACCCTATAAAAAAATAACTAGTATAAATTTTATGAAATTATTAGATTCTTTTTCTGATTCTATACATTATCATTTTGAAAATATTTCAATTTACTTTTGTGTTTTATGCTCATTCACGTTTTACCTAAGGTGTCAGCACTTTTTAAACGAAATCGCAATACTTTCTCTCTCTATATATTTCATATACCGCTATAGGGTAAGAGAAAGTAAAAATAGCCGTTGTTTTCTAAAAAAAAAATCTGGTGTGACTGATCGCACAGCACACAACTTTCGCTTAGCTTCGAAAGTAAGCGAAAGTTGTGTGCTGTGCTTATCACACCAGATTTTTTGTGTCGACATATATTTAGTTCCCGACAGTACGGTACTTTTGAATTCAGACGTAAAATTTATAAGTATGGGAAAATATTTATATTTATATTTTGTTACCATAGCAATCATTTCTCCTATCATTCCTATAAAGTACAAGAGTAAAGTGGTCTTCACAAGATTTCAATAGCAAAATGAAAATATACATTTTAAAGAGCATCTAAAAAATAATTGATTTATGAATTTTAATCAAAATAGTTGGAGCGAATTTTGAGAAAATCGAAAAAAAAACTGAAAAAGTGCATCAGTAAAGTACTAGTATTCTTTGGTCGATTTTGTTCAAAAGCTTCGTGTCACGTCCAATGGGGTGCCTAACTTAAATATAAATGTTCAATTTCCTAGCTCTTTTCGTTCTTGAGATATTTTGTTCACACACACACACACCGACAGATAGACCATGTCGCGAAAATCACTTTTTTGGATTCAGGGGGCCTCAAAACGTGTATATCCGTCAAAATCTCGACATTGAATTTTTGACATGAATCCAATACTTTCTATATATTAACATACGAGTATATAGAGAAAAAAAAATAAAAATGACTAAGTCACTCCCACATCCTGTCACCCAGGTCCAAGGGCGGATACAAGGGGTAATTACCCCCCCCCCCCCACGAGATTTGAGAAAAATATTTTTTTTTGGGAATAAAATTTTATTTTTCCTACAAAATTTTTAAAATTAATACTTAAAAATTTGTTTTGTATTAAACGTTTCGTATTCATCTGCAGGAAAATGTTTGGTTTATCTACTAGTATGTCTAAATTGTGATTGTTTTCTAAGGAATGTAAGCAGAGCGCAGAGTTTTTTTTTTTGCTTTTTATATTACTCCGATGAGCCACATTTGATTAATTTGACACCCTGTTTTACCTACATAATCTCTCGTTGGTGGTGGGCAATCTAAACATTTGATAAAATAAACATCATCAAATTTGTTATCAAAGGGAGGATATCTGTCATTGCTATTAAATAAATAAGATAAGCTCATGTTTGATTTTAGGGCAGTATGTGCACCAAACTGCTTGAGTCTTTTTTTTTTTTTTTTTGTTTTTTTTAATATTCTCTGAAAGTCCAAGAACATAACCAAGGCATAATCTGGTTGCCTACTGCTTTCATCTATTATTGTTATCACATTGAAAAGCCAAATATCTCATTTAAACTCTTTAGTTCTGTTTGACTCGCGTTTTTGAATCGTTGAAAACGTGACCGAGAGGGCAAAATTAAAAATAAAAGCATTTAGTTTTAATTAATTATTTCAATTTTTAATAATTTTTTATAAATGATGCCTTTATTAATTTTCTAACTTCACAAAACTTCTCCTATACCTCAGATAGCTAATTATATGTGAAAAACTCATTTTTTTAACTCGTAGGTTAAGCGTGTTCTTGTTTATTATATATATGATTTGCTATCAATCGGAAAAGTTTGCTAGTTGACTAGAAGTGAAGCAACCGGCCTTTAGTGCTAGAAATGTTTAAGTTATTGTTTGGAAGTCCCTTAAAAAAAAAAATAATTATAATTAAATAAAATATACTTGATAGGAGCCGATGGGAAAAGATATTTTTGGATGGAAGTGTCCCGTGGATCGATATCTGGAAGTTTACAAGCGTTGTTAAAGATGAGGAATTTTGAAGCTTTAATCGAATCTTCCTCCACTGAAACATAACATAATCATTTATTAAAAATGTTACAATATAATACACCAAGTATAAATAAGATCGTTTGTTATCGACGTCATTGTGCAGACCTATTATTGTAGCCTCCGCACATTTTTAAGGGGCGAGAAAACTTATCTTTGCATACATCCGGTCGCGGAAACCTTCCAGAACATATATATGTATATTAACATATACATATAGGTAAGAGAAAAAAAATAACGACAAAAAAAAGACAATCGCTAACAAATAAAAAGAAAATGTTTTCATTCGCGTTTCAACTAAAAATACAAAAGAAAATGCAGAGAATCAATGGGTGATTAATTTTTATTACAAGTATGAATGAATAATATAATAAATTAAAATTTTATGTTTAATGTCTATCATTGAAATGGAAATGTCTTATTCATATCATCGAGCCATTTCTTCTTTCTACAATAACTCGAATATTTTTCATCCAATACATTAATATTATGAAGTCGTCTCGTCTGTGATAAAAATTTTTAATTCTAAGTTTGAAAAAAAAACTGATAAAACACGAGTGGCGAATTAACCAGCACCTGATCTCTTTACCTTGAGTAATTAGGGCCTAAAAGCATTTTAAATAAAAAAAGTAGGAAAGAATTTACAGTAGTAAATTTAAAGAGGCGCGCTCACGGCGTCGATTTAAGGGAGCGAGCATTCTCTATCTGAAATAACCTTGTAAAATTTTATAAATATGGGAAAATATTTATATTTTGTTACCATAGTAACCATTTACCCTATCTTTCCTATGAAATACAATAGTAAAGTGGTCTTCATAAGATTTCAATGGCAAAATGAGAATAAACATTTTAAAGAGCATCTAAACAATAATTGATTTTTGAATTTTAATCAAAATTGTTAGAGCCAATTTTGAGAAAATCGAAAAAAACTGATAAAGTACATCAGTAAAGTACTAGTACTTTTTGGCCGATTTCGTTTAAAAGCTTATTTTGAGTGTCCGGGAGGGTACCTAACTTAAATATAAAATTTCAACCTCCTAGCTCAATTCTTTCATGCTTTCAATTGAACACTGTGTGTATGACTGTTCAATTTTAAACAGGAAACTACATCAGTAAAGTACTAGTAACGGAAGTGCTAGGGACCAAAACGTATTTTTCGTATATGTCATTATTATTTTTCTACGACCTTTAGTACAAGCCGTAATTTTTATGAGTACGGACAGACGGACGGACACCGGAATCCCTGCATACTATGTTAGTACTATGTACATTGAGAGCTAATAATTTAAAAAGACTACAAAAAATACACTGCTCGTTATATTATATATGTTATAACTATTCTTATTTAAACCATTTGGTATCCAAATGGTTTAAATAAAATCATCGGATTGCCTGTGGTCCGAACCCGCGACTCTTGGTATACGAGGTTAGCACGCTAACCCCTACACCAAGCCCGAGGGCATAAAAGATCTATGAAATATATTTTAAATACAGTTTATTTTATTAAACTTTTAATATGATATAGGATATAATATCTTAACCATTTCTTACTAATATCAAGAGTTTTTTTTTTCTTCAATCTCTCAACAGATATTAACTCCAATTACAGAGATACGGAGGAGGAGACATTGGCAATTTTGAAAATATTAACGGCAATTGGAATTTGAACTCGAGTTGTAAAGCAACTCTAGATTCTTATCTGGTTAGACGTAGATAATAAAATCAATGATGAATAGAAGAAAAGGCCAGCAGCGCCAGGGCCAATAGGCCTAAATAGGCTAAGAAGGTTGCCTAGGGGCGGCAGTTTGGCAATTTTTTCAAAAGTTTAAATGAAGTATTTCAAAATTAATTAATAATATTTTTAGTATACATTTATTGTATAAAACAGTATATAAAACAACATGTTTTAAGCAAATATGAACTATAGAGGGGGCGGCAAATAGGCTTTAGCCTATAGGCAGCAAGCATAGGCTTACTCTTAAATCTTGCCCTGACCAGCTTATCCACCTTCACACTATTTATTTGCAAATATTTCGGTTTACAAAACGCCACCTCTCATCAGTGCAGAAAATAGTTTTGGTGGTGGATGTCGTCTATATTTTTGCCTCTGATTATAAATTTATAAATGTTCGCTTTTTTCATATTAGAGTTATTAAATAGGCAAATTACCAGCAAGAAAACTATTATTTTTTTGACTGATGATGGGTTTTACAACCCGAAATATTTGCAAATAAATAGTGTGTAAGGTGGATAAACAAGGGCTGGTCTTTTCTCCTAATCAGCAATTTCAACATCCAGCCCAAACAACCAACGATTGATAATAAAATCATTTTAATAAAAAAAAAATGTAATTACAGATTAGATTAGATAGAAAAAAACAAATAATGTGATATTTTCTAATTTCTCGAAAATTAATAATAAAATGATTTTATTAATCTCTTGATATTCATAAGAAATGTTTATAGCAGGGGTATGACACCCGCGAAGTTACATTATTTCCTATCTCTAACTCCTCCTCCTGAGTTCATTTCTGGCTAATGAACAGTGAACTAATCCTCATTTCTGGTTCCAACCAGCTCCAATCTCTTATATGCTAGGGAGGATGTCCTAGTTGAGGAGGGACTCTCTCAGCACAAGCGTGTAGCTTACTCCTTTCGAAGAATGCATCACTGAGAGGGAATCTTCTTTACGTCCCTTCCACAGGACGCCACATCAACTCCCTCTCCTCGTGGAGTTGCCTGTGGTGAGATCCAATATTCCAATCCAGTGCCTTCTTAAGAATTTGTTTACATTAAACAAATATTTTTATTTAATGAAAAAATCCCGCACGTCCAGGGTTTAAACAGGGATGTTCTTTGTAGAAGCTGACACCCTAGCACCCGCTACACCAGCAAGCCCCCATGTATATGTTAATATACATATATACAGTATATATAGAGAGAAAGTGTTGGATTCATGTCAAAATTCAATGTCGAGATTTTGATGGATATATACGTTTTGAGGTCCCCTGAATCAAAAAGTAATTTTCGCAACATGGTCTGTCTGTCTATGAACAAATTATCTCAAGAATGAAAAGAACAAGGAGCTTCAAATTTTATATTTAAGTTAGGCATCCACCTAGGGCGTGAAAATAAGCTTTTGATCAAAATTGGCCAAAAAGTACTAGTACTTTACTGATGTACTTTTTCAGTTTTTTTTTCGATTTTCTCAAAATTAGCTACAACGATTTTGATTAAAATTCAAAAATCAATTATTTTTTAGATTATCTTTGAAATGTATATTCTCATTTTGCCATTGAAATCTTATGGAGACCACTTTACTCTTGTACTTCATAGGTTATATCTTGAAGTACAGTATTGTCGGAAACTAAATAAATTCTATATGTCGACACAAAAAATCTAGTGCGACCAGTCACGCCAGATTTTTTATATAAAATATTTTTTAGCATTAAAAATTTCTATTTTTTAATTACGTATTTACGGGGGTGGGGGGAGGGGGGTGCATCATACGATTGAATATTTTTAAGAGAGAAAGTTTGGAAATCATGCTGTATATCCAAATTTTAAACTCAGAATTTATAAAAAATAATTCATGGCTGTAAGTCGAAGGCCAAATAAATGAAAAAAAAAAAAATAAATAAATAAATAAATAATTGATATCAATTATTATTATTATTATGAATAGGTTTAGATTTAGATTTCTAATCTAAATCTATTATATATGAATATATATTCATTAAAATTCATTAATTTAAAAGGAATAGAGATGGGGGAAATTGCTCGGACCTTGCACTCTCCAAATCCATTATTCTCTTCTTTTTCTGACTAATATCAATGTAATTAGCCTAGATTATTTTTTATAATTTTTTTTTTTTTTCAGAACCTGCTTCAATCTCTTCTCACATTTACCTGAATCTTCGAGCTTCTAGATATTCGCTCTCATTTCTCGCTTCTCTTCATCTCCAGTTGATTCTATTTCGGTAAGTCAGATTATTTAGTAATATTTGTACCTTATATAATAATTAACTACAAGTTACTCTCGGCTGTTAGATCTCTTGTTCTAGGAGTCAGAGTAACGCTTAGAAATTAGATACCAATTAATATAGAAAAATGGGGACTGGGTCTCAGAGTCTCAGATGCCGAAAAAGACTTCAAATAAAATATTTAAAAAAAATCAAGTTACTAAAGTGTTTACGGACAACACCGCCCCCCCCCCATGGTTTAAAAAGCTTCTTTTTTTGAAAATGTCATGTTTAAGATGATCAGTGGTCCCCAATCAATAAAACAGAAATAACATTACTCAGGTGTGGAAGTGGCTGTGATTGGTATTTTTATTTGAACAGTGGCAGCCAGGAAGTGATGTCTCTAAATCAATGAAACTCCCAAACATTTGTGACGTTTCGGATCAAATTTATTCGACCATCATCAGGTAATCTACAATAGATTTTCATTCAAAATTAATATTATTAACAATTAAAAATATTACAATGGTTGATAATTTTTACTTTCTCTTACCTATATGTATATGATAAATATAGAGAGAAAGTATTGGTATTCATGTCAAAAGTTCGATGTCGAGATTTTTGGATTTACACGTTTTGAGGTCCCCTGAATCCAAAAAAGTGGTTTTCGCGACATGGTCTGTCTGTGTGTCTTCAATTTAAAGCATGAAGGAATTGAGCTATGAGGCTGAAATTTTATATTTAAGTTAGGCACCCTCCTGGACCGTGTAAATAAACTTTTAAACAAAATCGGCCAAAAAGTACTAGTACTTTACTGATGTAGTTTTTCAGTTTATTTCGATTTTCTCAAAATTTCCTCCAACGATTTTGATTAAAATTCAAAAATCCATTATTTTTAGATGCTCTTTAAAATGTATATTCTCATTTTGCCATTGAAATATTCTGAAGACTTTACTCTTGTACTTCATAGGAAGGATAGAAGAAATGGTTGCCATGGTAACAAAATATAAATATTTTCCCATTCAAGAGTATGGGAAAATATTTATATTTTGCTTACTTACCTACCCCAACATTAAAATAGCCTCCCTAGGGGGAATACATGGTGTTTGTCCTTCAGCTATGGGTCGTTTTGATAACTTACCTACCCCAACATTAAAATAGCCTCCCTATGGGGAAATACATGGTGTGTGTCCTTCAGCTATTTTAATGCTGAAGGACACACAGCATGTATTTCCCCATAGGGCGGCTATTTTAATGTTGGGGTAGGTAAGTTATCAAAACGACCCATTCGAATATATCGGGGGAAACTAAATATATGTCGACACGAAAAATCTGGTGATCGGTAATCGAAAGTTGTGGCTGTGCAAGATTTTATTTATTTTTTACTTATAGTTGTCATAAGTAAATGTATAATATATTTATTCATATGTTGATTTAAACTTGTTAATAACACCCACACTCTTATTAAATATTGGCCTATCTATGACTCAGTAAAGCGAATCGGCTATGACTCAGTTAAAGTCCGAATCGAGGTATTTTGTATACTAATTTCTTTTTCAAATATAGCTTTAGATCTCGAAAAATATTTAACTTGTTAATAACTTTTAAAATTGTGCTATTTGGTAATCACAATCACATCTGGTATCCAAATGGCTTAAATAAAATCATCGGACTGCCGGGGGTCCGAACCCGCGACGTTTGGTATACGAGGTTAGCACGCTAACCTCTACGTGAAGCCCCGAGGGCCTATTTTTATTTCTAATAAGAGACTTTTTGTTTATAAAAAAGGGCGGACAAATGGACATAAATTTTAAAACGGATTGAGTAGGCCTGAGCAACACACCTGTACATCAATCCTAAGAGATATAGATCTGGAGATGTTTCCTTAATAATTATATACAAATTTTTGAAAATTGAAATTAAATATATTTTAAAATGTAATCTTTATATAAATAAAAGGTAAAAATTGGTCAAAAAAATGTAATATAATATAGTATTATCAAATTAAATCTGATAATTAAATTCATAAATAAATGTCCGAATTCAAAATAAATAAAAACCAAAGAAAATTAGCAGTAAAAATTGATTAGATATTAATGGATAATCGAGGTCTTATCCATGTTCGTTAAATTATATAAAAAGAAAAATATTTAAGAAAAAAAAAAACTTTCATTTCTTACTGACTTTTCACCTTGCGATTACCAAATAGCAAAATTATATTTTTAAAAATTTTTAACAAGTCTAAATAAAATTTTATATTAATATACATTTACATATGACAACTGTATGTAAAAATTAAAAAATAACAAACATCGGAATATTTTTAGTTGTTAATAATATTAATTTTGAATGAAAATCTATTGTAGTTTGATTGTCTGATGATGGTCGAATAAATTTGGACCGAATTGTCGCGAATTTTTGGGAGTTACATTGATTAGAGTCATAACATTCTGGCTGCCACTTGCCGCCATTGTTCAAATAAGAATAACATTTGTATAATATTAATTATTTATTTATTCATACACATTATTTTTCTCTCTTAAAAACAGTTATTGATTTTCCATTTTGATATTAATATTTACTATTTTTTTTATCTGCGCTTTTATCGATAATTTTCTCAACAGACTATTATTTGATAATTTGTTTATATTAAATATTTATAATAAGCGGTAACTCAGTCTTTACCACTGCTACAAACCGAAAAAGAAATAAATTGTATTGTTTTACTTACCAGCTGGATATGTCTGGATAGGTTCATTTTTCAAGGGAAGAAACTTATCGGAAACATAATACATACAAAGAATGACGCCTAGAAAGGCCGGCAATGCCTTCCTTATCTGACAACTCATAGAGACTGACTGCGTGCGTACTCGGCACACGTTATTGTCGCCTCTCCTCGATATCTAGCAGAACTCCTTTATCAAAGTGATGGGTGATAATTTTAACTCTGATATGAGATATGGTTTTTTTTCCTAATTTTTAGTTAGGCATGGGCAATTTAATAATAGTTTTTTAAAGGCAACTTTTATTTGATCGCTTCAAATATTCGCTCTTCTATCAGCATGTTGCTTTACAAGTGACGTCAAAGGTCGTGACGCTACAAGCCATGACGTCACAAGCCGTGATGACAAAAATAGGAAAGTTGAAATTTAATATACAGTATATGACGAATTATAAAAAAATAATTGCGAGATTTAATTATTCAATTTTTAAATTGATAAAATGTAATTTTTAAAATAATTTAAAATGATTCAAATCTTCAATTGCTATATAAATATTGTTCTCAGATTTTAACATGCGTCTATTGATTTCCCATTATCAATCCCATTTTCCAATTATTAAGTTAAGATTAAAAACGCGATTTTAATACCCTTCCTTAATTGAATAATTTTCTGAAAATTTTCAGTTAAACGCCTACGATCCGAAAAAAAAGTTTCACTTCCATCGTGGTTTCATAAAACCACACAATGATTTTTTTTTTTTTTAAATTTAATTCTTATAATTGTCGATGCTTCGAGCCAGACCCCGATAAAATATACAAAATTATTATATTACACTGGTACCAAATTTAAAATATATTTTCCAGAAATCAATTATAATAAAACTATCCAGCAATTTTATGTTTTGAGGACCATTTGGCGCCCCTTTGTGAGTAGCGCCCGGGGCATGATGACCCCCCCTTGCTCCCCCCTCGCTACGCCACTGGGGATCCTCTATATATTATTGTAAATAAAATGCAAAAATCTGGTGTGATTGGCGCACAGCAAGAGAATCTAAAAATTAATTGATTTTTGAATTTAAAAAAAAATCGTTGGAGCAAATTTTGAGAAAATCGAAAAAAACTGAAAAAGTACATCAGTAAAGTACTAGTACTCTTTGGCCGATTTTGATTAAAAGCTTATTTTTCCGGTCCCGGGGGGTGTTTAACTTAAATATAGCATTTCAGCCTCATAGCTCAATTCCTTCATGCTTAAAATTAAACACACCCACCCACCCACCCACCCACAGACAGACCATGTCGCGAAAACCACATTTTTGGATTCAGGGGACCTCAAAACGTGAAGATCCATCAAAATCTCGACATCGAATTTTTGACATGAATCCAATACTTTCTCTCTATATATATATTACATATATACATAGGTAAGAGAAAGTAAAAAGTTAATGCCAAAAAGCGAATGTGAATGCGCCTTATAAGACGCAGTAGAATAATTGAGAAATAAGATAGTACTATCCGATCAATTAAACGTTAGTTAAAAACGGCACTCACGGATATCCGTTTTTTATATTAACGGGTAATCATATCATTATACTAAAATATAAAACGCTAGCTGCTGACTTCCTGTCCCTGTGGGTATGTGCCTGTCAGGGCGCTGATTGGTCAGAAAAAAAAGAAGTGGAGTTAGAGAGGGAAATTTAAAACCTTAAAATATTCCAATTGCGGGCATTCACCCCCTTGCAAGTGGTAAAACCCGCCTGAAGCGGGCATTTACGGGCTTTACCACTTGTATATATTATAATAAACACAATAATAAATCTCATCCATTGTGAACTTAAAATAAATATATTTGTAATTAGGCCTATTTGAATAATTTATGCTTTATCATCAAAAGCAATTTGCTTTAAATTTCGATTTTGGAGGTGATGTGAGGCCCTTCAAGTGCGGGGCCCGACGCATTAAATCCTGCCCTGCTTCTAGCATAAATCATGCCCTTTCTTAGTTATAACTATTAAACGATGAGAATTTTATCAAAAATTATATTGCATAATATAATTAAGGATGATATTTGTTATGCAAGCAGGTGTTTTCTTTCTTAGGACTTCTCACATTGAATTGATAGCTATTGAATGAACACCTGCCTGAATTACAAATACATTCTTATCCTAAACAACTCATTCCCAAAACATCAAATTAAATTAAAAAGCGGCAAAGAAATTAAATGAAATATATCGAAATACTTTGACAATTATTTCTTGAAAAATTTATTTATTTATTCAGGGCCGGAACTAAGAGATATGTTAGGAGGGGTAAAGCTTAATTTATCGCCCTTCCTTACCAATATTATATTTTGCCTGCCCCCTCCTTAACTCCCTAACTGTAACTAAGCCAAATTTTAATCGTTCTTTAAATTTGAGTCTCTAAAATTTTTTGGCGCCTAGACCCTTGCCTTAAGGGCTTAACCATAAATCCACCACTGCCACGAATTATAGTAATTCTTGTTTCATAGAGGCGGTGGGAATTTGAAATACGAATATATTTATAATAAAATTATGCATAATAATGTTAAATAGAATTTGTTAATTTCTTGGATACCTTTGATTGCGATATGTTCACTTTTCAAACTTTTTTTAATAACTAATTTCATTTTGTTTCCTCCCCCCCCCTCCTGATATCTGCTTCTCGGGGCTCGGGCCTCCCATGCCTCCCCCCTAGATCCGCCCCAATATTTAAATATTTATGGGAGTGGATTTCAGAACATTGCCATTTCTTTGGAAACGTTGCCAAGGCTGAACTAATCAAAACAGCCCTCTGGTTGCGCCATTGATGAAATATAACGTACTTATTGATTTTCTATTTGTTTCAACATAGAGTATACTACTATATATTTATTAAAGTAAAAAGTTGCATGATAAAACAGGACTTAGAGGCTTTAAGGATATATTATAATAATATTTTAGAATCATAGAATATTTTTATTTAATGCTTTTTTTCATTAGCTGTTTAAATACAAAAATTCAAAAATTTAATAAATATATTGTTGAAAAACATAAAAAATATCTTTGGACTTATTTGAGAGCAAAATGCTTGCTTTCTAATTGCACGATTTGTAATAGGATTCTTTTTATTTGTCTGAAGCGAGGAAATCCTCATTAATTACAGTGGCAATAATACCGTAGATGGCCGTTGACACAGTAGCTGTCTTGATAGTAGCTGTTAATGCGATTTACCTAAAGAGAAAAGAGAAATTTCTAAATGAAGATGATGGAGAAAATGGCTGTTTAATTTGATAAGGATTGCGAATAGCAGCCAAGAAAAAATCAAATCAGACAAAAAATTAGATCAATTTTTATCAGATTTATTTGATCGTCGACGTTTCGGACGCCAGTCGCGCCCTTCCTCAGGACAATCAATCGTCAATCAAATACAGATGGAGCGAAAACTGAAATCGTGTATGAAACAAAAATTTCAATATGCGACAAACTGAATGCATTCTTCGATGGCATTGCTTTAAGCACTTTGCAGTCAATTTTGACTGTTGATGTGGATGACATCCATTGGATGATATCCATTTGGAGCGATCGTGAAAGGCCGGCTTAAATTATGAAAAGAACTCATCTTTAATGCCTAACATCTTGTTATTAAATTAACTTTTCCAAAATCATCAATTTTTAGACAATTTTTAAGAAACTTCCCGATGAGTTAGAGGTCCGAAATTACGTATTATGGGTAATTTTAAATGACAACACATTAGAATTAAAATTAGACCAAACTAGTGTACTACTTTATTTGAAGTCCTACGCGAATTAGGCAATTTTCAAAAGACTTCCTGTTGAGATCTGAAACTTTATATTTATGGGTCATTTCCATTTTTTAATGTCTCTAATTATTAAGACTAAGAAGTTTAAAATAAAAAAAAAATTTAAATGCTTCTATCAATAAATTTAATTTCAATAATTTCATTTTTGTTGCTAAAATTGTTTTTCATAACAAATTCATAACAACAAAAATGAAATTATTTCTCTTTTTAGTTCATTTAAAAAAAAAGCATTTAATTTTGAGAAGACTCGTGGCTAATCGGATAAGCAGCGGATTACTAATCTAGAATTGCTATACAACTCGGGTTCAAATCCTACTTGCCGTGAAAATTTTCAAACATTGCCAATGTCTCCTCCGTCTCTCTGTGATTGGAGTTAATTAAACTCTGTTGAGAGATAGAATATTAAAAAAAAAAAAAAAAGAAATTTTGTTATATTTTTTAAAATAAAATTCAAACATATTCTGGAGTCACTACGTCACGTATGAAGAGAGCGGTTCTACTAGCAACAAAATCCCATACACGTCAAATAATAATAACATATTCAAAACAATAGTTTAAACATATTTTTGGCATCCTGTTGGGATTAAAACAATATTATAAATAAATTACCTCTCCAATGACTTGAAATTTTCCAGTGGGGATTATTTTCCTCACTTCAACTTCAAATTTGGCTCCACCTGGTTTAACTTCAAATATAAGGCTGTATTCATTAAAAAGAAAATCTGAAGGCAAATTTTTTTTTCGTAATTTGAGAATCCTAAAATTTAAAATAAATAGAATACTAATTAAATAATTTGTCTTTAATTATTTAAATATAATTAATTGATTACCTAGCTAAGCTCAACTTGGCGCATTTTCTGGAAGCCGGGCCAGCTGCGTCAAGAATGCCCTGGACGTGGACGACAGTAAAAAACGCAATCTGCCTAGCCAGTTCACCATCTGATGAGACGGCTGAATTTGAATCACATGAACACCACAGCTGGGGAATACCTGCGTCAGTACACGATCTTTCCTTGGGGATCGTTTTGAACATTGACTGGCATTTGGCACATTCCCGTGTTCGGTTCAGCTCATCAGCAGGTCTGTCAAAAGATTGAGTATTATTTTCAAAAAAAAAAAAAAAAAAAAATTGCTAAATACGTGTATAATTCATCACCTTGGTAGAGGAAGCAGATCCCGAAGTGTTTCGTGCAAATCAAAAGGTGACATTAATCGATTTGCGTTTTTCTTCAAGGCCGCCTGTTTTTCGGGATATTTATACTTAAACCAAGACGGAATCCATACATATAAAAAAGGCATTCGCTCCTCAATCCAGCCCATGGGGGTCTTTGGAAAAGAACCGAATCGCATTCCATGATCACTGGAAATAAAAATGAATTATTATAAAAAACGTTTTTTAAAAAGTTGCGTCTACAGAAAGCGTATTTTTTAAATATATATAACGACCAATAAATAAAATTTTAAACAAATTGGTCTCCGCGCCTAATAAATAAAATTAGCAGGTAGAGAGAGGGAAAAAGAGAGAGTTCAGTTTTAATTTTCTGTCAAATGTGTTAAATGAAAATGATCAAAGAGTTTGGTGCCCTGTCCTAAGCAATTTAATTTATTGTCTTCCAATTAAATTATATATGCCGAATAAGTAAAAGAGGATTAATAATATTTTTCACCTCGAAAATTACAAAATGTATTTTTTTCAAAAGTAAATGCATTTGTGTATGTGTATTTGTATTTAAATCTAAAAGCCTGATAATGAAGAGATTTATTTAATACCTTAAAAAAAACACAATTGTGTTTTCAAGATTGCCATTATCACGTAGGTCCTCGAGGAATTGTAGAGTTCGCCCATCCATTGTTGAAGGATTGTTAATATTATTGTGACTGAAGTTAGAGAGCCAGACCAAAGAGAAAACGAGCATTTCGCGAAGTTCTTTTAAAAGTTCTGTAGTGTAGTTGAGTATATGGTCAATGGTCGAACTCGGACCCAGGCAAATGGATAGATTGTCTCGCAATCGTTTCTTCAGTTTCGCCTCTGCTACCTGCCAATTTGTTTTCATTCTTATATTTCAATCATGTTTTTGAAAGAATTAAAAAAATAATTTTCGAGACATAATCAGTATTTTCAAAATACTGAACGGATTTATTTTTATTTTTTGGTCTTTAGAATTTCAAAAACAAAATTGTCTGTTATTCGATATGATTCCCCTTGTTAGTTAAATAGTCTCAATAGGAAACTAACCTGCATATAGGGCCGTAAATAGAAATTTGTAGGTTTATTAAAGAAACCAGCTCTAAAGTAATTAAAAGTGGCCATAGTTGGCTCGTCTTCGAAGTAAACTGTAGCATATCCCCGGCTTGCAAATTCTTTCCAAATGATAGGACAGGGGTCCAAGTTCGTTTCTCTGGAGTAGTAACATGTCTTTTTAAATTGATCTAATGATTGCCCTGTCAAAATAGGTACCAGATTTGGGAAGGTGTTATCAGCCACCTGTAAACACGTTATAAAATTTATTTGTATTTATTATACTAACCAGTAAGACAAATTTAAAAAAAGATTCAATTGACCTTGTTGTATCCCTTGAACTCGAGCCAGCCACTATTTTTAAGATGCTTGAATGTACGAGGCATAGTACGAAGCAAGTTGAGCCTTGACATGGTGTCGTAGCCTAAAAGAAGCACCGACAACGGACTTCCTTCAGTATTATTACGACGTTTCAGACCTGCCAATCTAATCGTTTCCATTGATGGTACTGCGTGCATAGTTTTATAAATCGATTGTTTGACTACTGGTATCTTGCAATTTACCAAAATAAATTCCGTATCGTCTTTGAGGAGTGTCGATTTATATAACGGCAGACAATGCCCAATGCTTTAAATGAGAAGAAAGATCAATATTACACATTAATCATCCGGGAATTATTTTTTGCGAAATAAAAATAATATATTTTGTAACTAATCATATCTCTATGATGCCCAATGCATTAAGAAGAGTAAACAGTGGTAAAACTATGACAAGTTCATCATTAGTTTTTTATAAAACCTCAAAACTGCCGTGCCTTGACTTAGTTCAAAGGAAGTATTCTCGTTTCTTGTTTTATAAATCAGAAGATCGCGTCCTGATCCAAATTATAATGGATATCAAAAAATTGAATAAATAAATATGGGCAGATGACGAAACAGACGTTTAAAAAACTATTAAGAATACAGTATTCTGTCTGATTGGAATATAAGACATATTTAGGAATAGTTCAGTCTATATATCGCTTACTGATGATAATGACGATATATTTATTAATAAAAAAGTATATTTATTTATCTCCCCCAGGTTACTGAGATGTGTAAATTTGCTCATTATTCAAATTTCTCCTTCAGATAGGCATTCAATATATCAGTCCTGGAAAGATTTTGCATAACAACAAGGCGTCACGTGCCGGACTGGCAACTAATTTCTACGAACTCTCAGAAGTCGTCAGTTTATATTCGAATCCTTATTTTTTTTTATTAATTTTTAATAAATACTCCGTTTTTTAATAAATTCGCCGTTCAACCATTATTTTTAATAAAAAAAAATGGCGTGACTGACACAAGGCAAAACTTGCAAAGTGAATTCGAAAAAGGACTTCTATAGTTTTCTTTTAAGTCCGGAGAATAAAAGTATCAGCCCCCTTAGAGGCCTTGCATTTTACCAAAATAAATTCTGTGTCTTTGAGAATTGTTGATTTGAATAACGGCAGACAATACCTAATGCTTTGAATGAAAGATAAATTGATATTACACATCATTTCGTAAAATGATTATAAAAAAATATATTTTTTCCCCATCGGATGCCATTTACTTGTTAGACCACGTCCCTATTTTTTTTTTTTTTTTTTTTTTCAATTGATTTCAATTTTTGTCGTTTGAGACGAAATTCGAACTCCTGACCACTAGCATTAAAGGCAAGAACTCTACCACTGTGCCACGACCCATTTAATAAAAAATTACAAATTTCATTCAAGAAAATACAATTTGATATGTGAAATATTAGATGAAGGGAAGATAATAAAATTCGTATTTTTAAAAATTATGTAATGGTTTTAAATTGAGAATTTACTGGCCTGCATAATCTAAATCTTTGACAACAATTTTTTTGTCTGGGACGGGATACCAACTCTCGATCTAGTGCACTGATTAAATATAATGCAATTAAACAGCGTTTCGCAAAGTGTGGGTCGCGACCCAGCCTGGTTGCAAAAAGAAAAAAAAATTGTAAAAACACAAAAAATTTTGCAATCTTTAGGTATGAAATAAACAAATAACTTGATTTTATTCAAAAATAATATTTGTTTTGTAAAGTAATGTTTTTTTTTCATAAGATGCATCTCGAAAAATTTTAAAACCTCTAACCGGGCCGCGGAAAAAAAGTATGGAAAACGCTGCAATGAAAGATTGATAAATGAAATGTGACTTCAAATGGTATTCATAGATTTATTTGGAAACTTAAGAATTGTATTTATTCGTTCGTTTTCTATTCGAGAAAGGATAGTATAATATGGTGTGAACAGAACCGATAAAAATATTCAAATAATTTTATAGGAAATTATTATTGTATTCGTTCTTATTGAATGGATCATGTGACAAAAAAAGCTTTCTAAAAAATGAGATTTAGATCTTGAAATCGATTAACTTAAAATATTGAACCACTTACTAATGGATAATAAAAATATTCACCCCAGGCCTATTACCATTAAAATTTAATTAATTAATACTTCCTTCCACCTGAGTTACTTATTTTTATTAAACTATATGACATTTAATCTTAATAAAGGGTGACGTTTAATCAATTTTTTCCTGTAGGTCAAAATTCTAACTGACAAATAATTATTTTATAATAAAAGTACTCGTGTATGTAGCACAGTGGTCGACTCTTTTTGGGGTTCCCGGTCCAAGCGGGAAAAATGTATTTCAATTGAATTGGAACCCAATCTGAGACGGGAACTAAATGGCTTCAAATGCCGCAAAAGATATTAATGTCTTCAGGTTATGAGATTTTGATGAGAAAAAAAAAGAAAAAAAAAATATTTCTCAACATCATTGGAACAAGAAGATCATTTTTCATTTTTTTTTTCCTAACTTTAAGGCCAGTCAGGCATTTGTAATTATGAGAAAATTTTAAAATATTGACCAAAACATGAATAATCTATCGGAAAAAATTTTTAAATTGGAAAAGATAAAATTTCACAACGGCTAGATTAGCAAAAAATTGAAAAATGTAATTGATTAAAAAGCAAATTCAACTGAAATTAATTTTTATCTATTGGCTCAGGAAGTAAAATCCTGACCCGTAGAACAAGAGCCGAAATAACTACTCTGTTAAAATTTCATTTTGACATACAGCTCAATGTAAATAACCTTAATACATTTGATCCAGCGGGATCTTTGAGAAAAAAATTTTTTTTTTTTTGTAAATTTTGACTTGTGTTGAATCTAAACAGAAATAAATAAACTGCTAACTTGCTAGCCATTATTAAATCTCACCAAATTTTGTTTTTATTAAAACATTAAAATATTATACAATAAAATATCAAACAAATCAAGGTCTCATTCGTCCATTTCAACGTTACATAACAGCCTTATTTAAAATCACATCAAACTAATTAGGCAATTTTGATGTATGAAGGTGGCATAGACCTATAATAGATACATTTTTATATAAAACTTTTTTTTTTTCATTTAAGGTCTTGTCATCGGAGGCCATTTATCTATTTAGCCAATTCAATTGAAATAGATTTTTGTCGCATGAGGCCCTAGCTAAAATGTCTACCAGTGGCAAAATGTATTTTAAAAATAAAAAAAAAGCAAACCTATGGGGTCGTAGGACCACCGGCAGGAACGAAGTTCCTCACGCCTTTTCTTCAACTCAGAATATAATTTAATAAATATGAATATTATTTAAATAGACTTCTGCGGGCTTTCCTCTAGCCAGTGAGCTGCGCCCGCTGCAACCTCTTGCTCACCTTCGGCGAGCAATTTCCCGCCTACGGTAGATAGAAGGAAATAAAGAAAAGTAGAAGGTGGGCGTGGCCTCGCCAAAACTTCGGCTAATCTCGCCTTCTTCCGCCGTCGCTCGGGCGCTGGGAACGCATTTTTGTTAGGAACGCGTTTTTGTTAAGTTACATTTTCTCCCAATTCCCCTGCGTAAGCTGCGTTAAAGAACTTCGTTCCAAAAACATATCAAAAATAAAATTATAACTATTTTAGTTTATTATTTTGGCAGTCGCTTGTCATAAGTCCCCTAATTAGAGTATAGAGTATATCCCAAAACTTACTTGACCTGATCATCCGATCCCGGGCCTTTCTTTGATGCTTGGATTCTCTTGACAACACTAAAGCAACAAGTGATATCCGTTAAACTTGCGCCATATTTTTTGGCATATTTTGGTAAATATTCTTCGTTAAAAACAAGCATATATTTTCCTGACCGATCTTTATGTGTAGTTGTCAAGAGCGGGAGTTTGGAACACCTGAAATTTTATTTCATACTTATAAAAAAAAATCAATTGGAGAATTAATTTATTTTATTAAGTACCTAATAGGAGCCGGTGGAATGAGATATTTTCGGATGGAAATGTCTTTTGGATCGAAGTCTGGGATTTGACATGCATTGCTAAATACCACATACTGCTCTCTTTCTGAAATTGATTCCTTCTTCACCGCTGCAACAAATGTATTTAAACGATAATTTTTTTCTCTCTTTATTCTCGACTGTGGCACGGAGAATTAAACAAGAGAGAGCAAACAAGACAATTATTGATGTTGGCGTCTATCGTTATCTATATTTTTATACTATTGTATATAACATAGTCTGTAATGAATATACCTCGAAAGCGGGCTTTGCGGCTAGTAGCTATAAAAATGCTGTTATTTTCTAATCAGTTGGTTTTGATAAATTAAATCTAATAATAACCAATCTTAGAAACAAAATTTTCAAATTAGAAATTGAGGAGTCCCATAAAATACAAATTACAGTAGATATAAAAGGAATAATCTTAAAATTAATTTTAGATTAACTTACTCCTTACCAGCTGATATTTTAAACTATTTTTTTCATAATCAACACAAAGTTTTTACAAAAACACTCCATAAGGCTGAACGCACACCGAACGAGCAAAAACGTTTTCGATCAAAATGTTTTGTCGAAATGTTTGCTCTATGCTAACACACACCGAACGAACAAAATGTTTTACCTGCATTTGGCTTAAACAAGAATGCCTGAATACATAAAATAAATAATATACTAATAAACATTCAGATAAAATTTCAATTAATTATGTGATAAAATAAAAAAAAAATAAATTTATGACTTAGAAATTCCAGTTAACATATTATTTTTAGGCCATTCACATAATTTTGTCAATCGATCCAACAAAAGCAGCAAATCTACAAATTAATTTGGAGTTTATTATGGTTTCCTGACTATCATTATTGATATCGCTATCTCTCTCTTCAGTCATTAGCGACTCCAAGGAGTAACTTTCATGGGAATAATGCTGGGAGGGGTTCCCGTTTCCTTCCTCACGAGAAGGCATCTCAAATAGAGTTGAATAATTTATTGCCATGAGATGGATTTGAATTCGAGTGGTCTTCAACTCAGGGCTTTATCCTCTTGGCTAATCGGCTAACATATTGTTTTATAACATTTACTTAACCACTCTCCACGCCCTTCCCTTCAACAAGCGCCAGGCCGACTTCTTAGGGCAATTGAAACTAAATAACTAGCCGCGCCACCCATCTTCGGCGGTGTTGCGCCGTAGCCCATTTGCGGAGTTATGAAATGACTTAATGTCAATAACGTACGTGTATATATACAATATGTACGTGTATATATCTATGAGGATCAAAAAAGAATATATATACAGTATATAACAAGTTGTGGCTGTTATGGAATTGGATTAATTATATAAAGAGAGTGCAGCCAATAATAAATAAAAAGCATCTATTTTGTTAACACTCTTCATTTCGGAACATTTCGGCTATGATCTACAAAGGCATCAACAGCCCTTCAAGGGTATATTTATATTATTAATAGAAACCTACCGAAGTTTCGGTTTTGGCAAAAAATCCTGATATCGGTTTCGACCAAAAACCAGCCGAAACTTTCGGTCGGCCGAAACATGAGTTTGAAAAGGTGGGATGAGACCGCACACAAAAAAAAAAGTCGAATGAGATTTGCACCTGAAAAAAGGGCAGAGGGAAAAGTAAAAAAAAAAAAAAAAAAGGTAAAAATGATATGAATTTTGTATAGGAAATATTATAAATTTCGGTTTCGGCCGAAACTAAGATTGAGGCCGAAATTCGGTTTCGGCTGAAAATCTTGTTCCGCTCGCACCCTAATTATTTAAGTTACAAAATAGAATTTGTCTTTAGTAAAATTTTAATTCAGTTTCTATACTGTATGTATTTAGTCGAATGTATTATTATATTATTAATTACCAACATTACTGGACATTCGGGAAGAGTGTTAACAAAATAGATGCTTTTTATTATTGACTGCATCCTCTTTAGATTAATATAATGAATCCGAAAACGAGGAAAATTTAATTATATCGACGCTCTCAGTAGAAAAGTGTATAACTACACTTTTGTATTTTCTGTTGAAAAATATCATTCTCCTTATGCCCTGACCTGGGTAAGAGCGTAATTCAAATTTTTCAGTTCGAAAAGTTTTTAACAGTGGCTCTAACAATGACAATGAAATGTTTTTTTTTTGCTCTCCTGAAAAATAAAAAAAAATCGAGTTAGGCTCTTTACTAATTAGAACGTCGATATATAATGAAAGCCTTCGGAGGGCTTCTCATGCGGTAAAGCCTCGCTCGCCTGTCCGCAATTTTTCACACTAGTTTCAGTCAACTAATATATCTTATTAAGAAATTATATAAAATCCTCAGGGCTGGATCTAGGGGGGGTGCAGTGGGTGCGTGTGCCCCGGGCGGCAGATATCAGGGGGGGGGGGCAATTAAAGAAAGATTTACTAAAAAAAAAGGTAAAATGATATGAATTTTATATAGAAAATTTTAAGGAGGGGGAGGCAAATTAAACTTTGCCCCCCCCCCTAAAAAATCTCGTAGTTCCGGCCCTGAATATCCTTCATTGTATTTGTTAAATGTATTTTATCATATAAATACATATTTATTTATATATTCCAAAGATGATTAAAAGAAAAAAGAAAATTTAATTATATAATATTTTTTTTTTTTTGAGAAATTAATTATTTAAATATTAAAATTAACTGGCCTTAAATTCTCATAATGAAAATTAGAATCCAATGGTTTTGGAAAAGAGAAAAATTTTGAATTTTCAGGAATTTTTTAAACCTCCCTTGGGGATTATTTTTCCTGGACTCTCCATAAGAATTTCGAAAATTCAACTAGAAGTTGGTCAAATAGAGCGTGACAGCAAGACGGACACTCCGCCTATTATATATATAAATAGAAAGATTTTCAAGACGCTTCCAAGTTGCGGATCTTTTCTCATCGTAATTCTCATAAAACAACTAAGGAAAAAAAAATAATAAATAATCAAAAATACTAATACTAAACGAAAAAAGTTTGTTGACATTTGTTATTAAAACAAATATGAATTAAAAAAAAAAATTATATATCTACAGTGAAATAATAAATAGACAGAGAATAAACAAACTTAGAGAGTGAATTTTTTTGTAGTGCCTACCTGCGAGATGTGCCAGTACAGGTGCACTTTTTCGTGTGATAAACAAATTGAGAACATAAAAAATACAGAGGGTGAGGCATAGCCAGGCCGGTAGTAATCTTGTCCTTATCCAGGACATTAGGTAACTTGAGATAGAGCATTAATGGGGAAGGCCTCCGTAGAGGCTGCAACTCGCTGTCGCCGACACCGTCGATATCCAAACGCCGCCGCGCAGTCGCCTCCACCATACTCCATCATCCTCCTTCCTAGGGCGTTAGTGACGTCAACGGACCTCCCCTCTATTTAATGCGGCGCGAATCGCACAAACACAAGACTCAACTTTAATTCTACAGTAAAAAAAAAAAAAATTTCTTCAATCCTTTTGAAATGAGGAATGATGTATTTTTTTATTTTAAATAATTTTAACATAATTCGTGTAACAAAACACTCAGTTTGTTGCAAGCGTTGAATTTGAAACAACGGGGGTCTGGAGGGGAGTGGGGTGGGGGAGTAAACATTCGCTTTAATTAGAGACAGAATTCCGAAAAGTCCTGTCTTAGTGCTCACAAAGATAACAAATCAAAACTAAAAATCTGGTGTGACTGGTCGCACAGCATACAACTTTCTCTTACCTTCGGTAATCGAAAGTAGTGCTCTGTGCTTGTCACACCAGATTTTTTGTGTAGACATATATTTAGTTTCCACCGATTTATTAGAATTCAAGATGTAAAATTTATAAGAATGGGAAAATCTTTATATTTTATTACCATGACAACCATTTCTCCTGACTTCCCTATGAAGTACAAGAGTAAAGTGGTCTTCAGAAGATTCCAATGGCAAAATGAGAATATGCATTTCAAAGAGCATCTAAAAAATAATTGATTTATGAATTTAAATCAAAATCGTTGGAGCGAATTTTGAGAAAATAAAAAAAAAAAAAAAAAAACTGAAAAATAAAGTAGTAGTACTTTTTGGCCGATTTTATTCAAAAGCTTCGTGTCACGTCCCAGGGGGATACCAAACTTAAATATAAAATAGAAGGAACCGGAGAATAATTATTCTCCGTGAAGATCCATCAAAATCTCAATATCGGATTTTTGACATGAATCCAATACTTTCTCTCTATATTATTTTGAGATTTAGTGTTTTTTTTTATTTATTTTTTATTAAAAATAAGGAAGACATTTGGAAATCACTTGTTTAAGTTTAAACTATGCTCTCTTTATGGTCAAGAGGTCAGAGATGTTGACAAATGTTAATATTCATAAACTATAAAAGCTAAAGAGGAGTGGGTTCGGACTCGAGGCAATCCGATGAGTTTATTTAAATCTTTTGGATACCAAAAAAGAGCGGATACATGGGGGAGGGGAGGGAGTAATTACCCCTTTACCCCTCCTCCCCAAGATTTCAGAAAAATATTTTTCTTGAAAATTAAATCTGATTTTTAATATAAAATTTTAATAATTAATACATAAAAATTTGATTTGTAAATATATTTTTACTTTCTTTTACCTATATATTTAATATTGCCATCGTGTCATCCACATCGATGGCGAAGATATTGATGGAAATACTTGTTTTGGAGGATCTAAAAAAAAGTCCTTCAAAATGGTCTGTTGGGGTGTGTGTTCAAATCTATTTCTACACAAAAAATTTAGTAGAAAACTAGAGTATTCAACTTTAAATTACCGAAAGTATTATAAAGTTGTATGATGTGGGACCAGTCACACCAGGCAAAAATCACCCCCCCCCCCCATTCGAAAACTTCTAGATCCGCTCTTAATAAAAATGGTATAAATAAATATGCCTGGGCGCCAATATCTATCTTAATTATAATATAAGCATGCCTTAAGGTCTAAGCCTAATCCTCCACTGGAACCGTGTTCGGTCGTCAGTTGGCTGAATTGGAATATGTCCGAACGTTCGTCCACTGGAGCCGATTTTCGTCAGTTTTCACTTTTTTGATTTGAATAATTTTAATTTTCATTAGTTATAAAATGGATTCTAACATAGAAGATGATATCATTGGATAATTTATACTTAATGAGAAGAAGGATGAAAATGAAGCAGAAGTATTGGGTACACCCTATACCAGTGTTTTCCAACCTTTTGAAGCCCATGGCACCCCAAAGGTGAGTTGGAAATAAATTACACACTTCCTTTTTTTTTCCTAGCAAAAAGAAATTTTTGCCTCCCTCCTGAAAATTTTTTTCCCCTCCACGAAATTTTTATCGCCTTGCGGAAAATTTTTTTACCCTTGCATGGAAATCACTTTACCTTTTTTTTTTTTAGGAAAATCGAAATTTTTGCCGCTTTCGTTTAAATCATTTGGCCTTTTTCTAGCAAAACCTTATTTTTTCCGCTTCTTTTGTTTACTCTAAATATCTCGCGGCACCCCTGAGGCATTCTTGCGGCACCCTTTTTACCGGGGCACACCGGTTGGGAACCACTGACCTATACTTTCTTAAAGAAATCGACAGGGGGAGTTCCGCAGCTCCAACCTTATGGGTTCTGAACAGTGGCCAAGCGAGGGGGGGGGAGGCATCATGCTCCGGGCGCTACTCACAAAGGGGAGCCAAGTGGTCCACAAAACAAAAAATTGCTGGATAATTTTTATTTAACTACATTTTTTGTCTCAAATTTAAAGCCTAGCTTGAGCCTATGACTTTATTTATTTATTAATTTGCGAGTATATTTTACATATAATATTATATAGAGAAATCGTAATTTTAAGAATTAATAACTCAAAAAGTTATAGGAATTTCCGGGACGAAAATAATTTTCCAATAATCCCTAGAAGGTCCTTAAAATTTCCTACGGAAAGTTGGTCAAACAGAGCGTGACAGACAGACAGACGGACATTAATGAATTATATAAATAGATTTTGTATTAATTTTTTAAATAGTTTGTTTGCATCATCTCTTTATGGGATCTCTGACAGTTCAGGAATTTAGTGATATTAATTTATTAATTTATTATTATAATATAAGAAAATGTTATTAGAACAATATTTTGACTTTCATAAAATGACTATGACATGTTTATTATAATTTATTTGGTAGTTAAATAAATTTCTGAAAATGACATAACTAGATCGCTGCTTTTCTAGATGGCATGCATCATCTCTTTATCTCACCTCTGACCAGTCCAAGTCTGACAGCCTGCCTTGAAAATCACTCACGTTCTCGTGCAATCATATTTTTTAAATATTTCTCTTCTATTTACTCATTTTAAGGTCAGTAAATCATTCAAATATTTATTTAATTTGTTCACAAATATAATTTTTAATAAATTCTTTAATTAAATAATAGGAATATTCTAAATTCGTGATAACCTTTGTCAGTCAATATTTTTCTCATTTATTATTTTAATATTTGTCAATATGCTTTTAAATTTCATTTAAAATAATAAAATTATAAATAATTATTAAATAATTTATCATATTAGATTATTCTTTATTTTCTTACATTTAAATCCATTTCAATCAAATAATCTATTAGGTTAATCCAAATAGATTTTCTTTTGTTTTATTTTAAATTATATTAATATAATTACCAGCATTTGTTTAATATTAACGTCATAAAATCTTTATTTTGGTTAAATGATTTTATTTCTATTTAATTTCAGATGTGATTTGGATCGAAGACGTCAATTGAAAATTTCATGAGAATGGAAAGATTTTGATACAGCATTTATTGGTAATTATATGTCAATATCTATTCATTTTGATTATTTTACATTTGTTTTTAATATTAATATAATTTTAGATTAAATATGAACCCAAGGACGATCTCATTTGAGTCGATTGAGGCTCTGCCTGGACATGACATTCATCCAACTTATATATATATATATATATATATGATTATATACCCAAGGTATGAACAGAATATATAAAATGAGTATTTTTTTGGCTCTTATACAAATATTTATTTTTTAATAGTTAAAGACAAGCATTACTCTGATGGTCTTTGAAAAATGGTAATATAAATTTAGATTAAAAAGAAAACAATAGAAATTTCCTTACTTTTTTTTTAATTTTGTGCTACATAGGCCTACTTCAAATAATCTCTTAACTTTTTATAATAATCATAATTCTCCTAATAATCTTATCTAATTAAAATTTTTTTTATTCGATGGAAAGAATATTACAAAAAAAAAAAATACTCATTCATTAATTTGTTTCCACTTTCAATTTATTCTATTTAATTATAAATTAAGACAATATCTTTTAGGTAGACGTGTCCTTTCAGGGAAATCTTTGAATTGGAGTTGGGTCGCGGATGAGCTTTTTGATCGCGATGACATGAGTAACGAGGGGCATCTGCCTTCTCGCTTGAGAATCCAGCCTAGTATAGTTCCATATCTATTATAAAATGTTTTCTCATACTGCATCAATATATTAATTAGGCCTATATTTTTCTTAATTTAAGCCCGCCCAAACCTTGATATCCAAGACGAAACAATTTCACAGTCATTGTCGGCATCAAGGACCTATTCTCCTCAACACGCTCACTCCGTCATAAATAAATGTTTAATTGGTATTACATTCATATTCAATATAAATTTTAAAAATAAACATTGGTCAAGCAAGGCAACTAAGTCGTGTTCCCTCGTCGTGAACAGATGAGCCTCGTTCCTTACCTTATTGAGATCATCCTGCATCTTTCTCCAATACAAAGATTTCGTTGAGCCTTACGTACAGTGAGGATCAATATTAAGTCTCACCCATGCGTTTTCTACTTGTGATTATTTCATTGTTTTTATAAAAGAAAATGAAAATCTTTTTTGGAAATTTTCTGTTTCCATTAAAAAATATAAAATATTTTTTTAAAAACAATGAAATAATCACAAGTAGAAAACGCATGGGTGGGACTTAATATTGTCCCTCACTGTACATGTCCACCTAAAGGAAACTGTCTTTATATATAATTATAAAATTTATATAAAAATTTTATCCTCAACTTTATTTCCATTTAAAACTAAAATATTTTCTTTTCTTTTTCAGATTTTCCTGTTCCTCGAGCTCAACGTATCTTCCACTCCACTTTTACCTTTCGGTGAGTAATTTAATAATTTCATGTATTATTTCTCCCACAAATGTCATGTCCACTGGGTGATAAGTCTCTTCTCTCTTTTCCCTTGAATACATCCTTCCCTATTAATTTCTATTTTAAATTCGTCCTCCAGTAAAAGCATTACATCAAACATAGTTGTATTATATATAGGCCTATAACAGGGATCCGGTAAATAATTATTTTTAATTATAAATAACACTCGACAAAATTATTTATTATTATTTCATTGTTAACAAGAAAATAGCTTTGTTCGGTCATTTTGGCGAGTCTCATAATTAAATAAAGAAAAATAATTATTCATTTCTTTATTATATATATATATATTTTTTTATTTTTTTTTTTTTTAAACACACACTTTTTTCCCATTCACACTCACATTCACACACACATACACCCAGTCTTTTTCGGCAACTTAGGCCATATAAGAGTTTAAACGATACTAGTATTTATAATATATATTTATTTGGGGTCCAGGCATTCTTATTTAAGCCATCATTTTTTTAATAATATGGTTTAATTAAAAAAACTGATTTCTCACATTTTGGACCCTTAATTTCTTGCCTAGCGCTCCAGGATGATGCTTCCTATGCAAAACTACCCTATGATTATATATGGCAGGAACAACTTAAAAAACTTTGCCCTGAATAAAGTGTAATGGTGTTCGACTACTCGCTGGTTTTATTCCTTCCAACTCCAATCTTATATACTCAGTTATATATATATATATATATATATATATAATATTGAATATTTTAATAGAAATGATAAATAATTAAAATTTTTGTTCCAGGATCTCTGAAAAGGAATTCGTCATCTCGAGGGTCTTGATGGAACATAGGGAAATGCAGCTACAAAAAAAAAAAGAAGGTAAAATCAACGTTTTTAATTTTCACTTTGATCCAAACAACACCCAAAATAATATTTCTTTCACTCGAATCACTCCATTAAACTTTTATTAAGTAAAAATTTTAATTATTCTCATACAGTTTAATAGTAAATACAATATAACATAAAAAGGAATGCATTAATTAGGTTTAAATAAATAAATAAATTTATTACGACCCGCTTACGTGCCTCTAAGGCACCAGTCATCCGTGGCTAGGTTCAACAAACAAAAAAACTTTAAATACAATAACAAATACAACAAAACAAAAGGGAAAAAAATAGAAATGTATGCCCATTAACAATAAACATATTCATGCATTTCCATCGAAAGAAAAAAAAAAAACAATTATCAAAAATTCCTTTCTGTATAAGGTTTTAATCCAAAGGACAGTATTGAATTTTGTTTTATTTACTATTAAAATGTATGTGAATAATTAAATTATTTTCAATTTATAATATATTGGACATTTTTGAAGTCCTATCATTACAATTTGCAAATAAACTTTTCTTTTTTAAGGAAAAAACTCAAAAAATAACTTCTTCAATAGCTAAGTCATTAACTTAATAAATACTAATAATTCAATGGAATAAAAAGCTTTTTTAATAATAATTTTTCTTTTTTATATTTTTCAGACTCAAAAGGCACAGCGCAGTCGTAGCCGGGAATGAAGATGACGAGTGTAAACTTTGCTTGATGGTGTTCAAGTGTATATTGATGATGTCCTATATGTTCTAAATGACGAAACAAATGAGGAGCATGATAAAAGATTAAAATTAGAAAAATTTAGAAAAATTGTTAAAGGCTGGATCCTAAACGTGACATCACATCGGACGCGTCGCCCTTTGATGTAGGAGCAGTGCTGAAGCAAAAGCAAGACAATGGAAAATTCCATCCTGTAGCTTATGCTATTGGTCACAAATTGAAAAAGAAGGATACGCAGTCGTATGGGCCTGTGATCGTTTTTAGAATTTTATAACAGGTATAAAAATTGTTTTAGAAACAGATCATAAACCGTTAGTTTCTATTTTCAGTTAGAAACCATTTGATGAATTAACTTGATATGAAAGAGTAGAATTATTCAAGGCAACTTGATGGTGGAGGTCAAGTTATGTAAGATATATATATATATATATATATATATATGGAGACAAGTTTCTCGGGTTAGTCGCGTGGGGTGCTGAGATTTACTGAGTTGGCTCTCCTTGGCATTTTAAGAGAAGGAAGTTAGAGGTAATGGTGGAGGGGGGTTGTTTGGGGTCGAGTGTGAAGGAGGAAAAAATTAGAAATGGGAATATATATATATATATATGCGAAGATACCAGAACATTTAATATATATATACAGGGGTATAGTAATGGGGTTGGAGAATAAGTCCAATTATAATTAAGAATATTATACAAGCAATTTTTAAACTATAAAGTTGTGAGATTCAATTATACAATACAATATTTGAATATGTTGAATTTTCAAGATCATATAATAATTTCTTCTTATTTCTGCTTATTATTATATATTAATTATATATAATTAAATAAGAACGAATTATTATATGATCTTGAAAATTCAACATATTCAAATATTGTATTGTATATAATTGAATCTCAAAAAGTGAAACAAAAAATTTTATATGAGGATTTAATTTTCAGTAAAAGGTATTATTATTTTCCATTTTATGATGCATTGAATTAAATACTAGAATATAATCTATAAAGATAACTGTATAGTTTAAAAATTATATAAAAAATTGCATGTATAATATTCTTAAATTAAGAAAGATATGTTTTTCTCTTAATTACAGGCCCTCAAGATGATTGGATTCCGATTGAAACTTGTTAACAGTTGGTCAAAATTCTTATCAAGGCAAGAATCCTTGTTTTAAAAAATGATGAATTAACTCCCAAGTTACAAACGATGCGTTCGGATCGAGCCAAACAAGGCCTGAGATGGAAGAGGATAACTGATTTTATTAAAAATTGCGAACAATACTTATTATATTCAAGAGCAAACCAAAAGCAGCCAATGGTGCCACACCCTGTGGAGCTTTTGCCCTGGCAAAAAAAATTATAAATTGCAAAATTTCAATTCTAAAAATCATTAATAAAATAGAATAGTTTGAATTAAAAAAAAAAATTCTTTCTGAAAATGAACATCTGACAAGTAGCCCGAATTATGCCCAGTAGAATGGCCTAATGTAGAGACATATATACAAACCATAAAAGGTACGATGATAAAATCTGAAGACCTGGAAACTTTTCAAATAACAATGATTTATAATGCACCCCTAAAGAAGATCTCCCTTCACCGACATAACTCCTGGTGGAAAGAAAATTGAGAACAAATTTTCCAATGCAGGGTGGCTACAGACCTGGAAAACCTTAAAAACCTGGAATTATCAGGGAATTTAATGTGATCGGGAATTATCATGGATATATCAGAGAATTTTGTAAAGTATCAGGGAAAATTATCAACCCTTGATTTTTTTCCTTTTTTTTTTTGCTATAATAATTTTAGTATGGAACAATAATTGTTTGACTATCTCTAAAAGTTGATGGAATGTCAACTGAAGATGGCGCAATAAATTTAGCCGAAGCGTTTTGTTTAAAGGAGTCTGATTTATTAATTAGAGGCTACCTACCTGGCTGCTGTCCCACATCACACTAATTTATCTCTAAAAGTTGAATAATCTGTAAAAATTATATCTGAACTTAGAGAACTCAGAAAAATTTTAAAAATTATATTCTTGAAGAGCAAATTAATTTTGTAATGAATTGATTTTTGAGCACTTTCAATTTAACAGTAGTAAGAAGTTTCAAGAAAATTTTCATAAGAAAAATATTTTTTTTTTGTCAATGTTAGATATCAGTGATTGAGTAAAAAGTTACTCGTCTCATCATCGATATTTTTTGGACTCATTATCATACAGTAAAAAGATGCTTCATTATTCAATCAATGATTGAAAAAATAAATTTGTTAATGCTTAACACATCTTAATTACACGAATAAGAATTTTAAATTATGGAAAAAAAAAATAGAAAAATTTCTGTGGAAAACCTGGAATTTCAAATAATTTCTCTGTATCCACCCTGCAATGAAGAAAGACCGAAATATGACAATAAAAAAAATAATTAAAACGCTCTTTAAAAACTCCGAAAAATAAAGATATTATAAGAAGTTGCCTAACTAAGGCGACGCCTGTCGTGATTCAAAGCGAAAAAAGAAATTGTAGTCCGGGAGTAATAATCGAGCAAGACAATCACCTAAGCTGGGTGGAAACGGAGTCGGAACAAATACTGAGGAGAAATAGACAACATTTAAAAGAAAATCGGACGAACAACAGAACGAAAAGGAGTACACGTGGAGTAAGAAGGCTCTCCCATCGTTTTATAAAATAAAGGTAGTCTTTGGAAGTCTAAAAAAAATCCTTTGGAAGGGGTATGAACGAACATTTGAGACTCCGGAGCTTTAGGCCTTCGACAAATTTTGATAGATTGAGAATCCAAATTTGTCATTAGAAGAAAATTTGTACTTTCGACGTCACCTCTAACTTTATTTATCTTTTAATAAATACATACACATAATCCATTTATAATATATAAAGGAGTTATTTTATTTATCGCCCAATCATCATCAAAGAACAATGCTCCGGGGGAGACCGTCTTCCAAACAACATCCAGGAAGTCAAAAGATACCAACAAGCAGGATCTGAAAAAGATTAGCAACATGAAAAAGAAAAAGATGAACCGCCGCTCAATGTTTCCAGGCGTATCGTAAAGAAGCCTTCTCATTTAAAAGATTTTATTACCTAGGGGTTGGATAAATCATACGAAAATGCAGCTATAAAAAAATAGGTAAAATCAACGTTTTTAATTTTCACTTTAATCCAAACAAAACAGAATTTTTTAACATCTTTGACTCGAGTCACCCCATTGAACTTCAATAAAATTTTATATAGTAAAAATTGTAATTATTCTCATACATTTTAATAGTAAATATAATATAACATAAAAAGGAATGCAAATATTAGGTTTAATATCAGTGAGGGATTTACGCCTAGGCCCGTGAGGCCCGGGACTAGGGCGGCACGATTTAAAGGGCGACGAAAAAATAAAGTTCGCAAAAAAAGTAAAAATTAATGGCAGGGCGAAAAACAAATGTTCCGCAAAAAAAAAATTTGCGCATAAAAATTTTTGAATTCTAAAAAAATGTCTATATACGATTCAGTTAATCAAACGGGGCCAAAGGCGGCAGCAAGCCTAAATCCGCCAGTGTATTATTTCTCTCGATCTTATTTTTTGTATATAAGGTTTTAATCCAAAGTACAGTATTGAATTCTTTTTCTTTACTATTAAAATGTATGTGAATAATTAATTTTTTTTTCATTTACAATATATTGGACTTTTTTTAACTCCTATCATTACAATTTGCAAATAAACTTTTCTTTTTTTAAGGAAAAAAAATCAGAAAATAACTCTTTCAATAGCCAAGTTCATCCATTAACTTAATAAATACTAATAATTCAATGAAAAAAAAAGCTTTTTTAGTAATGATTTTTCTTTTTTATATTTTTCAGACTCAAAAGACACAACCCAGTAGGCGGGAATAAAGATGAAGAGTGAAAACCTCCAGATGATTAGTCGATTATTTGCTCATTGTCAAAAGAAAGGTCGATAAAGCAAGAATATCTCATAAAAAAAGGAAGCAGCACGTCTTTTTTTTTTTGAAAACGTTCGACTTTGTAAGTGTTTAATTTTTAATCAAAAACTCCCCACTGCACTCTCTAATAATAATAAGAAATGTTCTTTTAATTCAGGAGGGCTCTATGGACTAAGGAATTTATTTTACTATTTTTAAGAGTAGAATTTTCTTAGATGTTATTAGAACTTGTTGACCCTCATCAAACCCCAGATTCCCTCGTATTTCACTTATTTTCTCCTTTCTTTGCACCTGGGGCTCTCTCAAGAAAATTATTTACCATATCATTTGTCAATTAGAAAATGACTAGAAATGTTTGGGATAGGAAAGGAAATTTGGGTTAAATTAAACTATTATTAAAAATTAAAAAACTTTATTCAATAAAAATTTAATTTGTGATATGTAGATGATAAAATATTATTAACTTTGAATAAGATATTTAAATTAGAAAAAAATTATTTATAAATGTAATTAATTATATTTTCTTTAGTTACAGCATTTCTTCATCTATTTCTTGGCAACGAGTCGAAGTCGGCTGAAACAAATCAAAAAACAAATGAGGGAGCATCAAAAAGAAGCGAAATCTCAACACATAAACACTATGTAAGTATAGTAAAGAATGAAAAAAATACTAAATGTTATAGCTTCCATAATATAGAAAATAAAACAGAATGAGTATGAAAAAAATAATTAAAAACTATATATGGACCCTGTTACGCATTAGTGTGTCAAGCTCCAGCTACCGAGTTTTGAGGAAATTAAAGTTTTTTGTTTTCATTGGATTATATATAATTTTTTTTGTCAATTGTGCAAGTAACATTAAATATAAATTTTTTTAAGACATATTTCATAAAAAATGCTATTAATTATAGCATTTGAAACAATATTCCGTGCTTAACTCAATTTTTAATTTTTTGGCGCTTGTCATACTAATGCATAACAAGGTCCATATATGATATTTAGAAAAATGAAAAGACATTTAAAATCATATACCATTATACTTTAAATGCTTAGATATCTTACAATTAAACAGATCATTCAATAGCCAAATCATTAACTTAATAAATACTAATAATTCTATGGAAAAAAAGCTTTTTTAATAATGATTTTTCTTTTTTATATTTTTCAGACTCAAAGGCACAACCCAGTACCCAGGAATGAAGAGTGAAAACCTCCTGATGATTAGTCGATTATTTGCTCATTGTCCAAAAGAAAGGCCGATAAAGCAAGAATATCTCATAAAAAAGGAAGCAGGACGTCTTTTTTTTTTTTTTTGAAAACGTTCGATTTTGTAAGTGTTTAATTTTTAATCAATAACTCCCCGCTGCACTCTCTAAGGGTGACCGCACACGGTCGATTTTTAGTAGAGCGATAGTTTAGCCGATGGCCATATATGCATTAAGTTCAATGAAGGTGCGCACATGACACAACTGCGGATCAACTCGATTTTTTAATCAAATGCGATCGATCTGCACTTTTGATTAAAAAATCGAGCAACTATCGCTCAACTCTTATAATGTCATTGCTGCCTATTGAAGCGCGCACGCGATCGATAGTTTAGTTGGCCAATTAAAAAAAAAAAATTATAAATTGCAAAATTTCAATTTAAAAATCATTAATAAAATAGAATATAAATTCAGGAATAATATTAGATTCCTATTTACACTCATTCTATAATAGCTAAAAAAATTTTCTGGATGTTTTAAAAGTTTTTTTGTGGGGCGTGTGGAAAGCTCCTTTTTTAAGTCTGTCACTATACACTGGATGGACCGACCCAGTACCACCGTTTTGGATTTTTTTCGATTTTCGATACCTATAATAGAGAAATTAATAATGCCTTCTTTTTTAACATCTTTCCCTTTGAATGTCCAAATATAATACAATATTGCAACAATAATGGAATTAAAAAGTTGAGTCGATATCGATCCCGTGTGCGCATACTACACATAGTTTAGTCGATTTAAAATCAACCGTGTGCGGTATCATTCAATAGCCAAATCATTAACTTAATAAATACTAATAATTCTATGGAAAAAAAGCTTTTTTAATAATGATTTTTCTTTTTTATATTTTTCAGACTCAAAGGCACAACCCAGTACCCAGGAATGAAGAGTGAAAACCTCCTGATGATTAGTCGATTATTTGCTCATTGTCCAAAAGAAAGGCCGATAAAGCAAGAATATCTCATAAAAAAGGAAGCAGGACGTCTTTTTTTTTTTTTTGAAAACGTTCGATTTTGTAAGTGTTTAATTTTTAATCAATAACTCCCCAGCTGCACTCTCTAAGGCTGACCGCACACGGTCGATTTTTAGTAGAGCGATAGTTTAGCCGATGGCCATATATGCATTAAGTTCAATGAAGGTGCGCACATGACACAACTGTGGATCAACTCGATTTTTTAATCAAATGCGATCGATCTGCACTTTTGATTAAAAAATCGAGCAACTATCGCTCAACTCTTATAATGTCATTGCTGCCTATTGAAGTGCGCAAGCGATCGATAGTTTAGTTGGCCAATTAAAAAAAAAAAAATTATAAATTGCAAAATTTCAATTTAAAAATCATTAATAAAATAGAATATAAATTCAGGAATAATATTAGATTCCTATTTACATTCATTCTATAATAGCTAAAAAAATTTTCTGGATGTTTTAAAAGTTTTTTTGTAGGGCGTGTGGAAAGGTCCTTTTTTAAGTCTGTCACTATACACTGGATGGACCGACCCAGTACCACCGTTTTGGATTTTTTTCGATTTTCTTTTTTTGATATACCTATAATAGAGAAATTAATAATGCCTTCTTTTTTAACATCTTTCCCTTTGAATGTCCAAATATAATACAATATTGCAACAATAATGGAATTAAAAAGTTGAGTCGATATCGATCCCGTGTGCGCATACTACACATAGTTTAGTCGATTTAAAATCAACCGTGTGCGGTCAGCCTAATAATAATAAGAAATGTTCTTTTAATTCAGGGGGGCTCTATGGACTAAGGAATTTATTTTACTTTTTTGTTTAAGAGTAGAATTTCCTTAGATTTTTTGGAATTTGTTCTCCCTAACCAGATTCACTCGTATCTCACTTATTTTCTCCTTTCTTTGCACCTGGGGCTCTCTCAAGAAATTTATTTACCAAATCATTTGTCAATTAGAAAATGTTTAATTAAATGGTCTCACAATTTCAAATTTATAATTGGAGCAATTTTTGAAATTTTTTTTAGACATACTATTACCAGGTATTATAAAATATTCGTATTTTTAAGACAAGTGGCTAATTAATTTTTCGAAATAGTTAATTCTCTTTTTGGAATACAATTTAATGGTGAAAACCAAATATAAATTTAACAAAAATGGTTAGTTAGATTTATTAAATTATTTTATAAAATAATTAACTTTCTTGAGAAAGCCCTATGAGCCCTTTAAATATTTTTTCTACCACTTCTTAATTTTAAAAGGTTCTTTTGAATAAAACAAATTCTTTATTTTTTTAATTTAAACTTTATTAAATATATTTGAATGCTACTTATAAATAAATAGTAAAAATATTTAATATAATATTATTGTTAAGAAAAATAATTATTTTAATACTGGTAGGGAAGAGGAAAGGGGAGAGTTTTATTATATTTGTATGATTTTATAATCTTACTTTTATAAATGTACTATTATATTAAGATTGCATGTGCAAATTTTTTGTATTCTTAAAAAATTCAATTTAATGTAACATATCTTATAGCAAAAGAGAAAAAATAAATACTATTTTTCTTTTTCATAGGTGACAACGTAAGGAGGAAATCAACTAAGGAAAAGGCAAGTATCATAAATGCATCCTTACTAATTTACTATTACTAGACTATTTTATTAATCTCAGGGTTCGGAAAGGGAGAATATTAATTATTACAAAGTAAATTTGTTCTAGTAGTCTAATTTAAATATATTCATATTTTGAATAAATAAAAAAATCTTTATTTTAATTAATATTCTTCTTTTTAAATAAAGACTTTGAGATCATTAATATTCTTTAATAAAATAGTCTAATAATAATATATAGGAACATAGGTAAAGTCATTTAAAATAAAATCATAGTAAATATTTATTTAAATCATATTTAATTAATATTCTTGAATATAATAATCTAATATACATTGAATAAGATAGATAGGATAGAATAGATTTAATGATAATAAATAAACTCAAATATAGTCTATATTAATATACAAATAAGAAATAATCATTATAAAGTCAAATGAAGCTATACAGAGAGACGATGTGATCAGTCTGATTGTCCACCACCAACCCCGACCTCCAACCCATGCGCGCAACGACTTATATAGCCTCCAGTCCCCACTCCTTGGCCCCTGGCGCATGCGCAGAGAGCAGTAGTCGACAGAGGCGACCGGCGGCGGCCGCCCGCTTGCCCCCTGCATGTATGCATGCATTCATGCAGCAAGGCAAAGAAGGCCGCCGGCTCTCTGCGCGCCAGGGGCGCTAAAGAGAATATATTTATTAAATATATTTACATATTTAATAAATATATAAAGTCTTTAGCACTTATTCTGGTTTAAATTCCCTTGGACTAGCCAAGGCAATGAGACTTGGATGTTCTTGGTCGAGCTTAAAGCCTTAAGCCCCCCCCACCACGACAAGGTGACATCCTCGGGGGGGAATTATTAATAATGATAAAAGTAAAAATGAAATAAATAAATGACAATTCATTTTCTGAATAATCATTTTTTATTTCATATTAATAACTTCTTAGCAATTTGTTTCAATTCTTTTTCCGAAATAATAAGAATTTTATTAACAAATT
>JAKCPI010004265.1:0-76922 GCA_023213315.1 Euborellia annulipes
CAACGATTTTGATTAAAATTCAAAAATCAATTATTTTTTAGATGCTCTTTAAAATGTATATTCTCATTTTGCCATGGTAACAAAATATAAATAACAAATAGGTTATAAATTTTTCAAATTCATACCGTCCTGTCGGAAACTAAATACATGTCGACACAAAAAATCTGTGTGACAAGCACAGAACACAAATTTCGATTACCGAAGGTAAGAGAAAGTTGTGTGCTGTGCGACCAGTCACACCAGATTTTTTTTAATACGGCTATTTAATAACCTCCTAGAATGTTTAAAGTAAAATCATTCGAGATTATGATTAAAAGATGTTTGATTAAATCTAAGCGTTTATTTATCATTATCCCTGTAACTTGTAATTTATTTACTTAAATCAAGTGTGAAAATTCGAATTTAATCGAGTGAAAATTGAATGTTCGTTACAGATGTAGTCTTTCTTTTATGGTCTTTCAACCACTATAATCATAGCATAGAGAGGTTATTTAATTGTGAGACCCACATGTTAAGGGAGGGGAGGGGAACTTTCTTTGTTGTTAATAGCTCTATATTATAGAGCTATATATAAAAAGATGTTGGAAGATAAACATCTAAATATACTTAAGTCACTAACTAGTTGAGATACTTAACAGAAAATTGTTATTTCAATCATTAGCTGGTATTAAATACGAGCTTTTATATCATGAAGGAAAACGTTATTTCTTTTTATTTGGTGTTTTCAGAGCGCTGCGGGATTTATGCAGGATTTTTGTCACTTGAAACTTATATTGATGTATGCTGATGTATAGATAGAATTTACGTATATTCAGATAATTCTCACAAATTTCTCTCTTCAGACACGAAGTGGTTTCTCTAAGGAGTAACTTTCATTGGAATAATACTGAGGTGGTTTCCCGTTTCCTTCTTCAAGAGGAGGTATCTCAAATAGAGTCGGATAACTTTTTGCCATGAGATGGATTTGAACTCGAGTTGTTTTCAACTTAGGATTATAAGCTTAATTGCTTTATTCCCTCGGTTTATCGGCTCCTCAAAAAATCTCAAAAACAAAATTAATCGCCTTAATTAATTAAGCTCTGGGCCTACATCTTGTGGGGTAAGTGGATGGCGACCAGGCTACCCGAGCTGGGACTGGCAGTTCTGTTCTTTGCTGTCTCTTCCTTCTATATTTTCAAAAGGCGTCTGACCGCGCGACGGGCCGGCCTGTTCTATTTCTTCCGCAAAATATCCATTCCGTCGACTCTGTAGTGCGGGAATAAGACTATGAAAGAAGAATTGCTTAGAAATTTGCAATATCGGCAAATGCATTGCTTCAATAAATCGTGATGTTAAATGAAGTTCTTCATGAAATCTCCCTTAAAGTGCCTGTTCATTTGAGAGTTTTTCCAAAAGTCTAAAAAATATTTAAAAAAAAAAATCTGGTGTGACTGGCGCACAGCACACAACTTTCTCTTACCTTCGGTAATCGAATGTTGTGTACTGTGCTTGTCACACCAGATTTTTTGTGTCGACATGTATTTAGTTTCCGACAGTATGGAACATTCGATTTTCAAGATGTAAAATTTATAAGTATAGCGAAATATTTATATTTTGTTACCATGGCAACCATTTCTCCTATCTTTTCTATGGAGTACAAGAGTAAAGTGGTCTTCAGAAGATTTCAATTGCAAAATGAGATTATACATTTTAAAGAGCATCTAAAAAATAATTGATTTTGAATTTTAAAAAAAATCGTTGGAGCAAATTTTGAGAAAATCGAAAAAAAACTGAAAAATTGCATCAGTAAAGTACTAGTACTCTTTGGTCGATTTTGTTCAAAAGCTTCGTGTCACGTCCCATGGAGGTGCCTAACTTAAATATAAAATTTCAACCTCCTAGCTCTTTTCGTTCTTGAGATATTTTGTTCACAGACACACAGACACACAGACAGACCATGTCGCGAAAACCACTTTTTTGGATTCAGGGGACCTCAAAACGTGAAGAACCATCAAAATCTTGACATCGAATTTTTGACATGAATCCAATACTTTCTCTCTCTATATATATTAACATATATATATAGAGGTAAGAGAAAGTAAAAAGGAAAAGTTTTTTTGGCATCTGGGGCCATATAGTTTTTGGTCGATTAGGCTTTCTAATATTTTTATTTACGATAAATATGATCAAGGATCATTTATTTATATCAACTGGTATCCAATTGATTTAAATAAAGATTCTTTACAAAATTGAATTTGCTATAAATCAATTTAAATAAATAGCGACAGGTTCTAAATGGCCTTCGATGCCGAAAAAGACTTTAAATAAAAAAAAAGATTATTTATTTAAAGAGTTGTGTGAAAGAAAAAAAATAAAATAAAACGTTAACTCATTTGATGAATTATTATTGGTTGCAACAGATTTGTTTTTCAAATACAATTCTGTTTAGAATTTAAACAAATAATTTTATGATGTGAACCTTTTTCTTCTACTGTTATGTGATGTTGAATAAATACCTAGTTTTATTAGATTAAAAGAAACCCCTTTTTTTATTATAAGCAGGTATTAAAATATTTTTTCTTCTTCTTCTCACAGCGAGACTTTCTTTTTCGTTACTACGCATATATTAAAGAAGAATTCTTTTTTTTTTAATGATGAGAAGGAGGAAAATGGACCAGTCATCTTCTTTGTTATTCTTAATAATAACAAAAAAATAAATAAACAATGGAGGGTGATTAAATAAATTAATATCGTGGGAAAAATTAATTTAGCTAATTTTATTAAAAGGGTCCTGTCTCTTTGTGAGTAAGTTATCTCCCCCTATGCCCTCAGGCTTGGTATAGGGGTTAGCGTGCTAACCTTTTTATAACGAGGATCGCGGGTTCGGGACCCAGGCAGTCCGATGATTTTATTTAAGCCATTTGGATACCAAATAGCATCAATAATATATAATTTTTTTTTTTTTTTAAAAAACATTCACACTTTTTCTCATTCACACTCACACTCCACACACATTCACACTGTCTTTTCGGCAACTCAGGCCATTTAAGACTTTATACGATAACCGTTGTAATTAATAAATGTATTTGGGGTTGAGGCATTTCTATTTAAGCCATCTGGTATCCAAATGGCTTAAATAAAATCTTCGGACTGCCTGGGTCCGAACCCGCGACGTTTGGTATAGGAGGTAGGCACGCTACATACATATATAATATATAATTAATAAGTAAGACTATAGTTTGAGTCTTATATGACCTGAGTCTATTATTGAAAAAAAAAAAAAACGTTTTGATTTTTTATACAAATAAATGAATTCATGAATTTATGTATTTATTAATTAAATACACATATTGATAGGCCTATTAAAATTTATTTATTTAATTTAATAAAATTCACCTCTTCTTCGTTAATATATATATAATCTACATCTTTTCTTTTTGCTGATGAATAAATATTTAGATTAGCTCTTTTTTTTGCTCTTGAGATATTATCTCAAATATGCATCTTAGAGAATATTGATCATCCTCTTAATATTAGATAATATTTGAAGATAACGAGAAGATCAAATTGCAAGGTGGTAAAAATGATATAGCGCCGGCCCTCCCTGATCGGCTTGTTTGTCTGTCAATCCATTTCTAAGATTTTTTTTTATTAAGCTATTTGCTAATTAATGGAAATTAATAAGACAGCGGAAATTGGTAACGTAGCACTCATTAATATAAGCAAAAATTAAAGAATCTAGAAACCGAAGTTATTAGTTTTTAATTTTTTCAAAAATTTACCAACAAATTCTTCGAAAGAGATATCCCCCTCAAACTAGGACACCCACCCTATAACATAAGAGGTTGGATAAAAAGAACCGGGTTGAACTAGAAATAAGGATTAGTTCTAAACATATTATGAAGTTTTTAATTATAGACCACGTTTTGTTATTAATGTTTTATTGAAAATATAAATACTTTTTGACTACTTATTCAGCAGTCGTTTTGAAGTACTGTGCATCTACTATACCCCACTTAAGTGAACTAACCCCTAAGGGACACTTACGTGAAGTTAGTAGCATTTTATATAGGAAGGCTATTTGCATATGTGCCTTGCATATAAAATGCTACTAACTTTACGAAAGTGTCCCTTAGGGGTTAGTTCGCTTAAGTGTAATACTTAAAAACGAATACAGAATAAGTAGTCGAAACGTTCTACAGTATTTATATTTTTAATAATAAATAATTAATACAATATTTGGTCTATAATTAAAAACACCCATAATATAACAATACAAAATAAAAAACTTTTTTTGATTATATTGTATGCTTTTTTACTTTCTCTTACCTCTATATATATAGGTTAATATATATAGAGAGAAAGTATTGGATTCATGTCAAAAATTCGATGTCGAGATTTTGATGGATATAGTCTACACGTTTTGAGGTCTCCTGAATCCAAAAAGTGATTTTCGCGACATGGTCTGTTTGTGTGTCTGTGAACAAAATATCTCAAGAACGAAAAGAGCTAGGAGGTTGAAATTTAATATTTAAGTTAGTCACCCCCCTGGGTCGTGACACGAAGCTTTTGAATAAAATCGGCCAAAGAGTACTAGTACTTTACTGATGCACTTTTTCAGTTTTTTTTTTTTTCAATTTTTTCAAAATTCGCTCCAACGATTTTGATTTTTTATTTCATTTTTTAGATGCTCTTTAAAATGTATATTCTCATTTTGTCATTGAAATCTTCTGAAGACCACTTTACTCTTGTACAGTACTCCATAGAAAAGATAGGAGAAATGGTTGCCATGGTAAGAAAATATAAATATTTTGCCATACTTATAAATTTTACATCTTGAAAATCGAATGTACCGTACTGTCGGAAACTAAACACATGTCGACACAAAAAATCTGGTGTGACACAGAACACAACTTTCGATTACCTAAGGTAAGAGTTGTGTGCTGTGCGCCAGTCACACCAGATTTTTTGATTAGGATAATAATGTTGGACCTTAAATATAACTCCTAATAACGGTTTTTTTTTTTGTGAAATGTATACAAATATATAAATTTTGTATTTATCTCGTTTATAGATAAATATAAAAGGATCTTTTTGATCGCGAAGGGTTCTTTCTTTCTCGTCCATCAATGCAAAATTTCCCACCAACCAAGTGTTGCTGGTTTCTTCCTGATTTTTTTTTCTCTTTTACCTGTTACCTAAACAGGTAAAAACAAGCAGAATGAAACCGGATCAGGGATTTTTTTGCGGACAGGTTCCGGATATTTTTTTTCTATCCCCCCTTTTTTTTTAAAGATACTTTGTGAATTTCTAAATCTGCGCATACACACAGGGTGGAAATAAATTATCCCAAGTTTTTATTAAAATGATTTTTTTTTTTTTTTTTGAGAGAACTTGAAAGGGGAACCGTTAGAAAATTAAAAAAAAAAAAAAAAAAAAAAAACAGACCATCCAGAATCCATCTGCTTTGTAAAAAAAATTTTATTTTTTATTAAATAATCAATAAGCATAAAAAATTTATCCAATTTGTTTATGAGTCATAGAGTCAACTTCTTTCTTATTTACTGAAGTCTTTTTTTACTCTTTTTACTCTCTCTTACCTATATATGTTATATTGTATATATGTTATATTGAGAGAAAGCTATTGGTTTCATGGCAAAAAATCGATGTCGAGATTTTGATGGATATACACGTTTTTAGGTCCCCTGAATCTAAAAAAGTGGTTTTCGCGACATGGTTTGTGTCTGACAGTCAGTCTGTCTTGTGTTTAATTTTCAGCATGAAGGAATTGAGCTATGAGGCTGAAATTTTATATTTAAGTTAGACACCCCCCGGGAGCGTGAAAATAAGCTTTTAATCAAAACATAACTTTGATTACCGAAAATAAGAGGAATTTGTGTGCTGTGCGACCATTCACAGAGGATTTTTAAATGAAAGACTAAAATGTGATTTTATACTGAGACCATTGGTGGTCAGTAAACACAATTAACAATAAAAAACAAAACATAAGCAATAATCGTAACGATAAATCAGAGCGTTCATTAGTTACCCCCCCTCTAGGTGGTTGTTTGGTGGTTGTGCAACTTCTATCTCTCTCTCTTAAGTGGCGTAACTTGTATAAAAAGGCAGCTGCTATTGCCACCCGCAAGCTACGTCATGGGGGACCTCTCTCTCTCTCTCTCTTGCTAATTATTCCTAGTCTATTATTTATTTATTAAATCCTTCTCTTTTTTTTTAATATAATAATTTGTTGTAAGCTGTCAAAAAAGATCTGATTATGTCCATAGAGTTGGAAAAGATTTATTGTTACACCTCACATAAAATATTTCTTTAAGTGATTCTCTTTTGTTTTATTTTCTCAAAATTCTAAAAAAAAAATTTCTTTAACCTTACTTTCTATAATCTTTTTTATGTTAATATATAGAGAGAATGTATTGGGATTGTGTTAAAAAGTAGAAGGATATACACGTTTTCGGGGTCTCTGATTCCAAAAAACTGCGTCCAACAAATCTGTGAACAAAATATCTCAAGAGCAAAAGAGCTACGAGGTTGGAATTTGATTTTTAAGTTAAATAACCTCCTGGCACGCAACACGAATATTTTGAACAAAATCGGTCAAAGAGTACTTGTACTTTACTAATGTACTTTTTAGTTTTTTTTTTTTTTTTTTTAAGAATTGCTCAAACTATTTGATCTTCTCTCTTCTTCTTCTCCCTGTATTCCCCCGGGGGGGGGTGGGGGCTTTTCCTCCCCCTCCCCCTCCCCAATCTTTTTTTTAAGCCCAGCTTCTCTTTTTTTTGAAAAAAAAAATTCTTGTGCTTTTTTTCTTCTTTCTCGCCCCCCACCTCCTCCCCCCCCCCCCCCCCCCCCTTTGATTCTTCTACTATCTTGGCGGCTTATTCCTATGTGGGGTCGGCAAAATTAATTTATAAAGAAATGAAACCGAGAGAAAAGAAAGTCGACCCGTCTCACGGCCTGACAGTTAATATGAAAAAGAGAAAAAAAGACTGACATAAAGGATAGGAATAAATGCCAGCCTTAGCTGGGATAACTCGTGGTCGCCATTCACGTACTCACTAAAAGTCCGTCTCTAACGATTTTGAATAAAATTTTTGAATTTTAATCAAAATCATTAGAGCGAATTATGAGAAAATCGGAAAAAAAAAACTGAAAAAGTACATCAGTAAAGTACTAGTACTTTTTGACCGATTTTGTTTAAAAGCTTATTTTCACGCCCTAAGGCGGTGCCTAACTTAAATATAAAATTTCAACGTCTTAGCTGAATTCCTTCGTGCTTTAAATTTACACAGACACACACACAGACAGACAGATCATGACACGAAAACCACTTTTTTGGATTCAGGGGACCTCAAAACGTGTATATCCATCAAAATCTCGACATCGAATTTTTAACATTAATCCAATACTTTCTCTCTATATATATTACCATATATAGAGATAAGAAAAGTAAAAATTAATATAATTCATAAAATATGAAATTTCACAAATTAAAAGAATTAAGGGAAGGGGCAAAAAGAAGAAGACGGCGAGAGAGAGAGACGATGGTTATAGTTTTTGTTAAATAAAAAGAGCGTGGGACGATTGATGAATGAAATGGTCTCTCGTTTGCTTAAGACCTTTAGGTTAATGCATGGACACGACTCGGCCGGGATTCCGGTATCAAAAAAAAAAAAAAAAAAAATGTCCCGAATGTGACGATGATGATGATCACATCACATCAACAGAAGAGTGAGAGATGAAACACCGAAACGTTTCCCACGCCAGGCAGAAAGAGATAGAGAGAGAGAGAGACCCTTCCGGCCCTAAAGACTATTCCTTCCTCTCTCAATATATCCCTATAAAAGGTGAAGTGGAGTGATTTATTATAATGGAGGAATGATTTTAATCATAATGAATGAATAAATAAATAAATAGTTCGACTTAACTACAAAAAATTTATTTGTAAAATTATTTCTGATACACAACACGAATATTTTGAACAAAAATGGTCAAAGAGTACTTGTACTTTACTAATGTACTTTTTAGTTTTTTTTTTTTTTTTTTTTCGATTTTTTCAAAAATTGCTCAAACTATTTTGATTCTTCTACTATCTTGGCCTTATTCCTATGTGAGGTCGGCAAAATTAATTTATAAAAAAATGAAACCGAGAGAAAAGAAAGTCGACCCGTCTCACGGCCTGACAGTTGATATGAAAAAGGGAAAAAAGTCTGACATAAAAAGGAAGAAATGCCACCCTTAGCTCGGATAACTCGTGGTCGCCGTCCACGTACTCACTAAAAGTCAGCCTCTAACGATTTTGATTAAAATTCAAAAATCAAATATTTTTTAGATTTTCTTTAAAATGTATATTCTCATTTTGTCCTCAAAATTGTTTGAAACACACTTTACTCTTGAACTTTATAAGAAAGATAGGAGAAATGGTTGCCATGGTAACAAAATATAAATATTTTTCTATGTTTATAAATTTTCCATCTTGAATTTTAATATGTTGGAGGAAACTAAATATATGTCGAGACAAAAAATCTGGTATGACAAGCACAGATACAAATTTCTCTTACCAAAGGTAAGAGAAAGTTGTGTGGTGTGCAACAAGTCACACCGGATTTTTTCTCTTAAATCCTTTTATAGGCGTTCATTTAAGAATAAAATTATTCAGGCCATCACTCAATGTAAATATATATTATAATTTATTATAAATTTAAACGTAATAAATAAATCTTAGTGATTGTACTGATGTGTCTTTTTTTTCCTATAAGCCCTTTTTAAGACAAGCGAGTCCCGCTAGATTTTATTATATTAATCATTAAGTAGCCCAAAAAAATATCCTTTTACATAGAAAGTTTAAATCTGGTGGGAAACACCACACACGAATTCTATTATGTTATATATGCCAGTATTTATCTTTGAAGAGGGGAGTTAACATTAAAATATTAAAAGGGACCTTTTAACATTAACACGCTTGGTGGTTTTAAAGCTAATTCCGGGTTGACCGAGCTGGAGCTCGGAGTTTTTTTTTCGAGAAAATTAGGGAAAAACTAAAAAAGCACATTGGAAAAGTAGTAGTACTCCAAACATTACAAAGACGAAAGCTAGCCTGATTTTATATTTGTCTGTCTGTCTGTAAATAGTATATATTTAAAATTTAAGACATCTTAAAAGGGACATTTTAGAAAAGTGGGAAAAACGAAAAAAAGTACATCAGTAAGATCTAGTACTCGAGGTTTCCCAAAGATGAGATCAAAACTCGGAAAAAAACTGAAAAAGTACATCAGTAAAGTAAAACATAATAGCGAAACCAGTAGGCTAACTTTTTGGCCGAATTTGTTCAAATACTTATTTTAATTATCCGAGAGGGTACAGTGAGCGCCACAATTAAGTTCCCAGCTGAGAGCTAGAGCCTTGAGAATATGGTATATAGTGAAATCATTTTAATGACCGAAAAGGTAAAATAAAATCATTTGTGCTAGATTTTATTTTTTTTACCTTTTCGGTCATTAAAATGATTTCACATATATATATATACTTAAGGTTTTAGCTCCCAGTAGGAGACTTAATTGTGACGCTCACTGTACAGTGAGAGACAATATTAAGTCCCACCCATGCGTTTTCTACTTGTGATTATTTCATTGTTTTTATAAAAGAAAATGAAAATCTTTATTGGAAATTTTCTAGAATTTAACCATGAAAGTTTCCATTAAAAAATATATTATATTTTTTTATAAACAATAAAATAATCACACGTAGAAAACTCATGGGTATGACTTAATATTGTCCCTCACTGTTTCTAACTTAAATATAAAATTTCAGCGTCGTAGCTCATTTCCTTGCTTAAATCGTCACATACAGACAGACAGAAACACCGGCCAATTTGCGAAAACCACTTTTTGAACTCAGAGGACCGCAAAAAGTGTATTTCCATAAAAAACTGAGGATCAAATTTTTGACATGATAGCAAAACTTGCTCACTATATATTACATATATATAGGTAAAAGAAATAAAATAGTATCTGTACTGATATACTACTATCAAAAGAAAAAAATATGTGGACTCAAAAATATGGTGTGAGAATATATCACATTACTTTTTCTTGCCTAAATAGGCGAGAGAAATGTGCTTAGTCACATTAGATTTTTTCAATTCATTTTACAAATTTTTTATTAATCAATGATAAATGCCATCGTTTGGGCTGCCTATGATTAAATGCAGAAAACAAATAGATTTAAACAATAAAGCGCCCCATACACGCCGTACTTTGGTACGCGAGCCCGGCTCGGCTCGCCTTCAAACGAGCCAAATCCGCAAGTGGTGGGCTCTCACGAGCCGAGCCGGGACAGATCCGTCTGGGCCTTCTGTCCGGCTCGGCTCGGAAGCAGATCCACAAGTGAGTGGGCTCTCACGGATCGGGCTCGTTCCCCAGATAAAATATTCTATTTGTATGGCGTGTATGGGGCGCTTAAACCATCTATTAAATGAGATTTCAATTTTTAATACTCTATTAGGTTTATTTATATCAATCACTCAAAGGGAATTAATTAGAAAACAATAAAAAAAATAATAAATCTGATGAAAATAATATTTATGATTATTTTATTTTATATATATATATATATTTGTAAGCTCATCCCATTTATTTATTGAAAATATATTCTTAAAACATAATATATTGACGTTTCGGGTGATTCACGGCCATCAATTGTTTAATTCGTTGAATTAATCAAGAATCTCTTTTAAAAAGCTTTGAAAACAGAGCTTGAATTGTTTAAAAAGTGAATAAAGCAATTATTATTAGACTAGAGTCAGCGGCGTAACCAGCCTTTGAGGGCGGGGGGCGAAGCTCAACTAGGGCGCCGATTTTCCGGGGGCTCCGCCCCCTGGACCCCGTGCTCGCCTTCGGCGAGCAATTGCGCCTTCGGCGGGCAAATTTCTTGCATCCTGTAATTTCCTCAGCGAATTTGGGAAACAAATGAATTTGTTTATATTTACATGTTTTTTAATGACACCTGTATGATTTTGTTTTGATTTTTCTTTGCTTTTACGAAAAATGTCGTTTTCTTCTGTGATTATTTCAAAAACTATTCAGTTTTCGGAAAAATATCAAAGGATAAAAAATTTTTAAAATTGTGTATTTTATCATAATATAACAAAGAAATTGAAAATTTCGAAATTTCTGAAAAATCATATTAGGTAAAGTAGTACTTCCAAGTGACGTATTTACTCCAAAAGTTGATAGAAATCTACAATTTTAGTGTAAGGAGCATATACCAAATTTCATCTATCTAGCTGCTTTGGTGTTTAAGCAATCTCATGTTCACACACACACCCAGACGTAATTCCAAAAGAACATACGAGAAAGTCTCGGGGAAGACATTCCCCATATTTTTTTTTAACACACTTTTTTCCCATTCACACTCACACACACGTGCACACAGTCTTTTCGGCAACTTAGGCCATATAAGACTTTGACTTTGACATTTGGTATCCAAATGGCTTAAATAAAATCATCGGACTGCCTGGGATCCGAACCCCCGATTAGAGCCCTGCACGGGTACGGGTTGGCCCGTAGGCCCATTACCCATGAAAAAAATTACGGGCGGGTACGGGCGGGTAGCAAGTCTAAATAAACGGGTTCGGGCGGACGGGCATGCAAATGAAATTTTATTTAAAAATTGCTAGACATTCGTTTATTCATTCACTAAATCTCGGGCGGGCCTGAAGAATGGTAAAAGCCCTTTCATTTTGAGAAAATCGAATAAAACTGAAAAACTACACCAGTAAAATACTAGTACTTTTTGGCCGATTTTGATTAAAAGCTTATTTTCACGGTCCCGGGGGTGTTTAACTTAAATATAACATTTCAGTCTCATAGCTCAATTCCTTCATGCTTAAAAAATTTTGAATTTCAAAAAATTAAATATTAAGGCTTATACGAATCCTGAGTAAATCTCCACAGCCATTAAACATCAAATTAAGGCTTATATACTGCAAAATAAAAAAATTTTAATTATAAATCCTCTATATACGTTATTTATTATTTTTTGGAATTAAATCCATTTAAAATAGTAGAATTCAAGTTGTAATATAATTTTAAAAGAAAAGAATCAATTTTTAAAGACAATCGATGAAAAGAATATGATAAAATCACATTCGGTGGGCTATATCTTAGAGGTCGTAGGGCGCCTATGTTGGTTTCGGGGGGCGCCAAGGGCTCGATGCGCCTGGGGCGGGGCTCGCCCCCCCTCGCCCCCCTGGTTACGCCACTGACTAGAGTATATTTAATGGATAAAGGACTTGAGGATGTCACAGCTAACTCGTAGCTGGTAGTGAGTAGGCCTATATATATATATTATTTATTTTTTAATTTAATTATTTTTATTATTGAGTTTACGCAGGATCATTAGGGCCTAAAATATAAAATGCACGGTTGATGATCCTTATAGGAATGAATCATAGTGAACATTGGCTGACAAATTCAGTAATAAAAATAAATAAATTAAAAAATAATTATTTTAATTTATATATACAAACATATACTCACAATCACCTCAGAATCAACTTTGACATCTTGAAGTACTTTAGCAATTAAATAGAATGTTAATTACATGGCAGGAATTGTAATATTAAAGAAATTATTGATTGTTTTATGGTATTAATATTCTGATGATGTTCGAAATGTCAAAAAGAAGATCTTTTCTAACGATTAAATTTAGAAAAGAAAAGAACAAATAGATTTAAGTAATAAAAACATCAATTAAATGACATTTTAATATTATTTATATCAAACCCCAAAACGGAATTAATTTGGACAAAATAATAGATGAAAAATTAAATCATGAATTAAAATTAGCAACTTCGTTCACACATTTAGAGTATATTAGGAAATTAATAAACCCATAATGTGATCAATTTTGGTTAAAATAAAATCATTTGACAAATATTTATTAGATAAATGAAAATTAAAAAAAAAAATAAAATATTTTATCTACCTGATATTTTAGAAGAGGCCCAACCAACTCGTTCACTCCAAAGATGATATGTCACATATTAAAAACGAAAACACTTAATCACTGACACTAATTAAATATACTATTTCACAATTATTAGCACACACGACCGGAGAAATAACCGAGAAACAAAATAAAACGACAAACACTTTGACGAGATGACAGATGAGAAGGCGGCAGCAAAGAGTATAGACCTGCTTGTACTCTTTGGGCGGCAGGAGGCAGGCGAGCGAGAGAAGCACTGCGTGGGTCATGTCAATAATTAAATTCAAACTCGAAAATTATTTCACATTTTATTTTAAGGGTGTTTTTTTAGTAATTTATTATTTTTAAATTTTATTTTTTTATTTTAAAAATATTTGTGTATATTTATTGATTATTTATTTATTCTTTTTAATTGAGTGGTTAATTCAAATTTTAATATGTTAATATTCAATATAAGTTTTCATAGCTACCCCTGGTATCATAGGCGTAGCCACGGGGGGGTTTTGGGGGTTCAAACCCCCCCATTGGACCCAAGCCATGACTAGATATTTAAGCTCTATAATACAAAATACTTTTTCTCTCATATATTTCATATATAGGGTAAGAGAAAGTAAAATATAATAATTTTCTCTAGCTTAAAAAAAAATTAAATAAAACGCAAAAATTCGAGAAAATTCAGAATTTTCCCATTGAAAAGAATTGATTTTTGTTATTCTTTATAAAAAATTAAAGCCGCTTAAAAATGATTAAATTCGCAATGAAAAATAATAAAAATTATTATATAAATAAATTTTTTATTTTTTTCTTAAAGGGGTCTGAGATAGGAGTCTGGTCAAGAGAAACATATAGAGGGACACCCCGGTATTCCAGGCCCATATACATAAAATTAAGAGAGTTGCATTTTTATTGCCTGATACGAGTTGATTGAAAAATTGCGGCACTTAATTAAGGGCGGGCCCGAGCCACCCCGAGGGGGGTCCAGGGGGGCGAAGCGAAGGTGAGGTAAGTGGCTAGTCATATATTTCATTAGACGCCCTATACTGCCATATTAGTCGGGGGAGGGGGGGGGGGGAGAAATAATCCCAAACCCCCCATCAAAATTTCTGGCTACGCCTATGCCTGGTATATTTATATTATTGACTATAAAGAATTATTTAAGTAAAATATATATAGATAAATATATTATTTATCTTCTAAATATTTTAGAAATTCGATTATCCGATTCTTTAATTAGCCGGACGCGATATGATTCGTATCATTTTTCAAATTTCGTATTTTAATTAACTTTGAACTCACATTAGGGGCTGATATGAATTCACCCTTATACTTTTAACAATAATAAATAAATAAATGCAAGATAAAAAAAAAAAAAATTGCTAGAGTAATTTATTAAAAAATATAGAGCTATATTTTTTTTTTTTTTTAAGGTCTTTTGGACGCCCATCCCTGTATATTTTAAATGATTTGAAGTCAAATCAAAGGAAATAAATTTTTCTCGCTTGGGACGGGAAGCGAACCCGGGACCCCGGCGCGAGAAGCTAGTGCCTTCGTCACTGGTCAAGGGCATACTCTATATTTAATTCTCTAAAAAAAATCTGGTGTGACTTATCTTAGGTAATCGGAAAGTTGTGTTCTGTGCTTGTCACAAGATTTTTTTGTGTCGAGATATATTTAGTTACCGCAGATATATAAGAATTCTTTTTATTTTTTTTCCCATTCACACACATATACGCACAGTCTTTTCTGCAACTTAGGCCATTTAAGACTTAAACGATATTCGTAATTTATTAATATATATTTATTGGGGCTCCAGGCGTTCTTATTTAAGCCATTTGGTATCCAAATAAAATCATCGGACTGCCTGGGATCCGAACCCTCGACCCTTGGTATACGAGGTAGGCGCGCTACCAACTACACCAAGCCCGAGGGCTTATATTAGAATTCAAGATGTAAAATTTATAAAAGTGGGAAATATTTATATTTTGTTACCATGGCAACCATTTCTCTTATCTTTCCTATGAAGTACAAGAGTAAAGTGTGCTTTCTTGACCGACATTGGTTTAGAAAACAAATCGGATCAGAAAAAGATTTCAAGATTTCGCACAAAGAACGACCACAATTCACATTTTGGTCAGTTAAAATTCAAGTTCTGATTAAATTTTTCTGATTGACTAAATCTCTAAAGTTTTTAACCGTTTGTTATCATCTATTATTGAAATTTTATCTTTCTTTTAGAATTGAATTGTAGTCGTCGTCGATCGTTGGTCGATGATAATCATCAAAAGAACTGGACAAGTTACCCCAAGAAGGAAAAGGGAGTTGTTTTTGGGAAGAGGGAAGGGGGCAGGGTTGAAATGACATAAAAGACCCTAGACAACATCAAACCAAGTGTGTTAGAAAAAAAAGAGGGTGGGGGGGGATGAAGAGGATGGAGATGAGGAGGAGGTCGTTTTTGTCAGCACGCGTGCACGTATGCATTTTGCGTGGGGGAGAGAAAGTCCAGGTGTTGGGAAATATGGCCACGCGCGTGCACCCCCTCGTTCTTTCTTTTCTCCCTAGTTCTATTTAAATCGGCAATTAACGATCTACTTCCGGAATTTATAGTTTTAGAGAAGAGGGGAAAAAAAACAAAATCAATTTCACACCTATTAGGAATTTTAAAGTTCTGTAAGGGCTGGTTGCTTCAGTTCTAATTAAATAATTATCCCTTGGACAAGCTAGATGACTATGACTTTAGAGCCTTTTGAGTTCTGGTTAAGTTAATCATATATACAAGAGTCCAAGTCGTAGATAGTTATTGTGGCGTCATTGGAGGGGGGCAGGGGGGCATTTGCACCCCAAAGGACTCTGATTTTTATAAAATTCTATATTATTCTAAATAAAATATATCTACGAGTGTATAAACTGTACAAAATTAAACAATTAAATTAAATATATTTTGGTCAAATTTGAGTTACTTCAGTTCTAACCTATTTGTAAGTAAATTTTAATAAAAAAAGAAGTTTGCCCCCCCCCAAGAAAAAGTTGCCACTGGATAGTTAGCTAAGACCCAAAGTTAAGCTTATTCAATAATCCTTTTAATCCTGAGTTGAAAACAACTCGAGTTGAAATCTACCTCATGGCAAAATATATCTAATTGTTTGTGAGATGCCTCCTCCTGAGGAAGGAAACGGGAACCCGCCTCAGTTTGTTCCCATGAAAGTAACGTCACAAAGTAACCACATGTCAGGTCTAATACTAATGATTGAAGTGATTAAGTTGCTAACTTTACTTATATCTCAGATAGTTAAAACTCATTTTTTTTTTATCTCGAATGTTAAGTATGTTCTTGTTTACTATATCGATGATCTACTATCTGTCGGGTAAGTTTGCTAGTAGACTAGAACTGAAGCAACCAGCCCTAAGAGCGTCTTGAAGCGAGAAAAATTTATTGATGATTAATTGATTTTGTGAAGATATTGCAGATTCGAGTAAAGATATTGCAGGTAAAATTTATAATCAAGTGACTTCATCAATATCAAGATTGCATTTTACAATACAATACAAATTATTTCTTCTTTATTTTGATCGAATAAACAGAATTCTTCATATATCATGTTTTCTTATTAACAAGTATTGTGTTTTTTTTTTTTGCTTTCCTCTTTCAATTTGTGCAATTTGTATCTTTTTTTTTTAGTAAATGTCAAACCACCAGATTTTTTTTTGTATTCTTAAATCTTTTGTCCACTTCAGGAATTTGGGTTATCATATTTTAGTGTGTCCATAACGAGTGGTCAGTGTGTCCAGAATGCGGAACGAAGAAATCTTTTTAAAAGAAATAACATAGAGAAATATATTATTACCCAAAGACGGTAAAGATAAATACACAAAAGTTCGAGTTGAAGATCTGAATGGACTTTTCTTCTTCTTTCTGAGTCTGAGTTTTTCGGGGAGGCCACGCGCCTGTCAAAAAGAACAAACACCTGCCAGGCGCACGACATCCACCCTCATCCATTCAAGATTTGCATCCTTCGTCATCATCTCTCTTCTTTCAAATTTTCAATGCTTATCTTCACATTTACAATACAATATTAACCCATTATGTTTAGTAATTGGAAAAATACTGCAAATTTCGTCTCAAATTGAAATGGTAAACATGCGTTGGGGAATTCAATGATTTCGTAAACTTAAAATGTTTACTTGAACATTTTTTTTATTTTATATTTCATTTCACTTCTTCTTTAAGTACTTTTCTCTCTTCTCCAAAATTTCTATTATGATATAGGTCAGGAGGCAGCAGTAGTCTCTTTGCCAATAAAATTCAACGGCGTTTCAGTCTAAATTTATTGGACCATCATCAAGTAACCATTACTTATTTGATTCTGTGCCCAAGATACGTTTCGGAAGAAGTATTTCAATATTGTTTAGGGATACATGTCTTTGACTATATTTGGGTAGACAGATACTTTCATTTAACAGAAAAGGAGCATGAGCAGCCAAAGATAAAAACCTCAAGTTTTTAACAAATAAAGAAATTTATTTTCCCATTTTCAGTCCTTCTAAATTGTTTAAGGAAAGATATCAGGACATTTCGGTCCATAATCAAGTGATAGGGAGTTGTTATATGGAAATATCAAACCGCTGAAGTAAGTGGCTGTTTACTTATACAACAGGAAAAGGAACAGGATCAGCCAAAATTAAAAGCCTCCGATTTTTAACAAATTATTGAGACCTTTCGGAAGAAGTATTTCAATAGTGTTTAAGGAAAGACGAAGAAGAGAAGATGGGAAATAAATTTCTTCAAGTCTTAATAATTTGTTAAAAATCGGAGGTTTTTTTTTTGGCTGCTCCTGTTCTTGTTGTATAAGTAAGCATTCACGGACTTTATTGGTTTGATACTTCCATACAATAACTTCCTATCACTTGATTATGAACCGAAATGTTCTAAAAATTGGTAGTTCTATTAGTGAAGCGACTAGTCCCTCCTGACCTAACACAGTATTTAATTACAGTAACTTCTACATCCTATTATGATGACGTCACAATCTATTTTGCTCATTTTCTTGATAATTACTAATTATTAAAATAATATATGCCACTATTAAAGGTGAAATTTCTTTTACAAACAATATTTTGTAACTCTATATCAAAATTGAAAGTTTTTTTTTGCTTAATAATATGGGACATCAAAGAAAAACTGTAATAATAGTGATTAAGAGAAAGAAAAGTATATTTATATATCGAGAGAGGTTAATGAATTTCTTACGTTATTGTTACGTTGCATCCCCCACTTGTGTGATTTCCGGATCGAGGGGGGAGTTATTATAGTAATGTAATTTATTATTTAATCGAGATTTTTTTTTATTAGTCCACTTTCAATTTTTTTTTTTTTTTTTTGCTTCTATCTCTACTCTCTGACCTCAAGCCATTATTAAGTGAGTTTTTTTTTTAAACCGGCTTAAAACAAAAATAAAAGTTAACCAATAAATTTTGAACTAGATTTTTTTTTTTAAAGCTAGATGAAATGTCAGACAATAAGGACTTAGGCTTAACACACATTTAGATTTAATAATGTTATGTAACAGTTAATTTAATAAATAAACAAGAATCGATATCTATTTACTTTTCGTTCTCCTGTTCTTATATATATTTTACAAATAAAATAAGTAGAATTATTTACTATATTTTGTAAAAAATTTTCTAAAATTTGAAATAAACAAATGAAGAAGAATCCAACATCCTTGTTGAGCTTAAATTTGATCCTCCTCTAACAACTTTGAACAAACGCGTACATAAATATCAGTATGTATAAATTGTTTATTTAACATTTATTTATTTCTCTTTTTTTAAAACTTGAATCAATGTGTGTGGGTGATAACAAATTGGACAAGAATTTAGGTAGGTAGAGAGAAATTAAGACTAGACTGCTACCACTACAACAAAGTGAAAATATAAATTATTAACACCGGTTAATCGAATAAGAGATTGCTCACGGATAATCGAATCAAATGAGATACATTTTTAATTTGATTATATTTATTTAAATATACGAATCTTTGTTCATTCATAATTAATAGGTGCAATGTTCAGAATAAATACTAAATGTTCTCAATACCTAGCAACTTATCAAATAATAAATAATTTGATTTGATTTTCAGGTGGTCACTCGTCGAATCTTCAAGGAAAACTATTTTTAGCATCAAGATCCGCAATCCGATCCAGTTTCTAATAAAAATACCGATCAAAATTTAGTTCTGCACATTTTTAGAAGTTTGGATGAAAGAAATATAAAAGATTAGCAATCCTTTGAAAAGGACCGGAAAAATCCAGAATTGCTAATCCTTCGCAAAGAATTAGAATCCGATCCAAGATCCTGAGAGCAAAAATGATTTCGATCCAAATCCTTAAATCCACCCTTCTATCGATTTGGATCCAATTAAAATCCTAAATGATCCAGATCCAAAAATTCTGGATCTGGATTTTCGGATTTAAATCCAAAAGGATCTATCTCTAATAACCATGTGAAAATCAAATAAAATATATTCATCTCGTCTTCTTTTAGTTTAGTTTAGTTTATATTTTACATGGCCTCCAGCTTTATAGCTGTTTTGGCCAGCCACGCGATATCATATCCAGCACAATGAAAGGAAAAAAAAAAAAAAAAATCACACTAATCTAGTAACTATTCTATATGGATGCTGTTCATTGCGAGAAACTTGTAGATGCTCCTATAAATGTCCATATCTCGACTGAGTAAGAGGGAGAGAACGTCCGTAGGCCTAGGAACTTCCTTCTCCCCAAGCTATCTCGTCTTCTTTCAGTCTCTCAATAAATAAGTCATCTTCTTGAAACAATAGCGACAAAATCAGGTGGACAAGTGTTTATTGACATCTAGTGAAGACCGGAGCATAAGAATTCCCTTGAACTAAAGTTCTTTTCGAACATTATTTTCTTAACGTTCGATTTTTTTAATACTAAAAAGATATTGTAAATGATGTATTGATTTTTTGTAAAAAATTAGTAAATTGATATTTTATATTAAAAAAAAGCAAGAAATATAATATTATGATGGTGGTAATATGATATAAAGCAACAGTTAAATCAACGTCAGATTTTATATAAAAGTATAAAATTTTTAGAGAGAACTTGGCGTTTTTTTTTTTCTTTTCTTTTAACCTCCACCCCAATATTTTTTTTCATCCCTCTACTGTTGCTCAGGTGAAGCGCATTTTCAAGTGACAAAAGAGAGAATAAAAATCTTGTAGATTTGAAACCAGGTGGGGCCTTGCAAGGGTCTATTGAAAGGACAGGCAGCAGCAGCAGCACTATTGACGGGGGGTCGTTGAACACCTGCCCCCCTAGGGCGCGCGTGCCCCGAAAAACGAACAGATGCCGCCGCCAGCACCCGAAAACAAAAAACCGAAATTCGGTCACCTAGCTACTACCCTTTAATAATTATCATTTGCATATAAATATAAATAGGCCTAGGAGATGATTTGCATGACAATGGATTATAGGAAATCCGTAAAATAAAAATTCAGGGAAAATTTGTAGTATACAAAGTTATAATCTATTATTATAAGGACTTAGTCTTAAGTTTATCATTGAGGGGATGTAATATTCATAATAAAAAATCTGGTGTGATTGATTACACAACTTTCTCTCACTTTTGGAAATTGAATGTTGTGTTCTGTATTTGTCACGTCAGATTTTTTATGTAGAAATATATTTAGTTTCCGGTGGTATGGTACTACATTACAATTGTAAAATTTATAAACAAAGAAAAATATATTTTGTTACCATTGCGACTATTTCTCCTATGAAGTACACAAGAGTAAAGTGTAATTCCACAGTTTTGAAGAAAAAATGAGAATATATATTTTAAAAATTATTGATTTATGAATTTTTATCAAAATTGTTAAAGTGAATTTTGAGAAAATCGAAAAAATACATCAGTAAAGTACTAGTAATTTTTAACCAATTTTATTCAACAGCTTCGTATTACCTGCCACGGGAGGTACCTAACTTAAATATCAAATTTCAACTTTTTAGCTTTTATCGTTCGTTATTGAGATATTTTCTTCACAAAGAGGTCATTTTGTGGGACTTTTTTTGGACTCATAACGTGTATTTTCATCGAAATCTCGACAACGAATTTTATACATGAATCACTACTTTCTCTCTATATATATTAATATTTTTATATATAGGTAAGAGAAAATAAAAATAACTTTTCTCTCAAATAAGGGTTCTCCTTTCACTTTTGAAAGTATAAGATTAATAGGTTTCCAAAATATTTATGTCTCACTTTTATATGTCAATAATAATTATAAGAAATAGGCAAGATAATATTAATTTATTTTTATCAAATTTTGTCAAAGGGATACGTATAATCTTTAACACTGTTACTGAGGAATTCAGAAAATTATCAAAATTCAGAATAAGAATGAATTTTAAAATTTATATAATTGCTGTCTTGAATTTTTTTTTTTTTTTTTTTTTTTTATTTGTTTTAAAGTCTTTATCGGCATCTGAGGCCAACTAGACTCCATCCCTATTTATTCAAATTGAATAGTAGGAAATTCAATTTTTTTTCGCTTGGAACGGGAAGCGAACTCGGGACTCCAGGCACGAGAAGTTAACGTTCTCACTCTGAATGAAGTGTGTTAAAAGGCTAGAAAATTAAAACAATTTCACAGTTGATTTAAGAAAGTGTTTTCTTATTTCCTTCAACTACTTTTAGAAAAAATCCCGATCGGATCTTTGAACCTTGAAATTTGCATGATTTATCCAGAATAGATAATTAGCTTAGTTCTCGCTTATTAAATGAACTGAGAGACCAAGAACCAAGATCGGAGAGACAGTGTGGGCGGCTAATGAGCTATCAAGACATAGAACAACAACAACAACCACAGGAAGCAAAAAAAAAAACATCCCCCAACGAGCTCATTACCTCCCAACTAGCAAACAAGTCTTTAGAGTTCCGATACTAACCAATTTTACGAGCACAAGTTGCATAGATATAGTTTCAAAGTTCCTGGACCGATACATCTCTGTGAAACTGGTTATCGGCTACTTAATGTTTAAAAACAAGTTAATAGTCTCTTTAGTAAGCTATGAATTAAGAAGAACAAACAAGAGATGATTTTAAATATATAACAACAACCACGCTAGTCGGAGACTTCAATGCTTGGAGATTTTAACGCTCAAATAATTAAATTAGTTAATAATAAAAAAAATAATCTTTGATTAGAGTAAATTAAAATATATTTTTGATTATTTTTTCGAAGCAAAGCCCTCTGATATTTTTTGGTAGATATTTCGATTTTATTATAACTCGTTTAGCGCCCAGTAAAAGTCAATTATAAAATTGAAATGTTTACCAAAAAACATCAAAGGGCTTTCTTTTGACTTAACCCTAGAATATGGTCGAAACGTCGGTGAGGATTTCAATAAAATAAAGGAAAAAACAGCTGCTGTGCCTTTTATTTGGACGATGTTATGCTTGAAGGAACCAAGCGCCATTAACCTAAATCTGCGATAAAGGGCATTTCATTTGCATAATTGTAAACAAAACCTTGTTTCATACAAAAAAAGTGCACAGAGTAATAATGTTGTGATTTAAATAAAGAGGTAAATCTTCTTTTTTCCTACAAGATGGCGGTCTTATCTCAATTTCGATCAAAATGGTTCCTTTATGCATAACATCGTTCATTTATCCTATTACATATCGAACTTTAAAGGAATTAGAATTTGGTACTGGCCCATATATGTACAGTGAGGGAAATATTAAGTCCCACCCTTGCGTTTTCTCCTTGTGATTATTTCATTGTTTTTGAAAAAAATATTATATATTTTTTAATGGACACTTTCATGGTTCAAATATAGAAAATTTCCAATAAAGATTTTCATTTTCTTTTACAAAAACAATGAAATAATCACCAGTAGAAAACGCATGGGCGGGACTTAATATTGTCCCTCACTGTACATTATTTCAATTATAAAACACAAATAAATAATATTTGTGAAAAGTGCATAATCATCAAAATAATTTACCTAAAATAATATTTTATTAAAATTTTGTATGTTTGATGGAATATTTTGTCGATTTGATTCTATAACGTATTTTTAAACATACCGTTTTTCTTTTTTTTTTCCTTATTCTAAGAAAGAATCGATCTGTATCTAATTGCGAGAGGGTTGCTAAGTTTATCCTTTTTTTTTTATTTATTTATGAGAATAGGAGAAGAAACCAATTTTTTGGGAAGAAAATCCGTTATTTATGAAAAAAAAGGAAGTTGCATTTATAAAAATTAAATAACGAGGGCAGCCGATATGAAATCTCCTCTACGGAAGTGAATCTTGGTGATGGGGGGGGGGGTTTCCAAGGATCGGGCCGTTGCCCTCAGGTAGATGGCGAAAAAAAATAAATAGAAAAGGTGGGTAGCTAAGCTAAGAGGTGCTGGGGGGAAGAGAGGATCCCCAGGGCGCACGCCGGGCACACCTGATGCCCTGTGTCAACAGTTTCCAAACACCTAGGGGGGGATTTCCAGCTGATAACAGAGAGAGGACACAAGGTGGGTCTCAGGTCTCGTACTCGCACCTTTTCCATTAGATAAAGCTCACCTTTCTCTAACAGACAGACAGAGAAATTATTTATTTTTCACCCTTATTTAAATAAAATAAAAAAGATCACCTTTTGTTAAACTATTTTTACTATAATTCGTTTGAAAATGTTTGCTAAGATTCTATTGGAAAATAATAAAAAGAAAAAAGAAATCGAATTTTCGAAATATAATAAAGTGCATGATTAAGTAAACTATACAAAAATAATTATTAGTAAATTGAAAAAAAAAATTGTCTAAATATTTTGGAATTGTTTTTTTTTTTTTTTTGTCTGCACGAAAGTAATCATCCAATTTTGTTTTTGGTATTTTTTTTTATTATCCCTCTCTAGGCAACTGAGACCATATGGACCATGAAGGTACAGTGAGGGACAATATCAAGTCCCACCCATGCGCTTTCTACTTGTGATTATTTCATTGTTTTTATAAAAGAAAATGAAAATCTTTATTGGAAATTTTCTAGGTTTGAACCATGAGAGTTTCCATTAAAAAATATATAATATTTTTTTAAAAACAATGAAATAATCACAAGTAGAAATCGCATGGGTGGGACTTAATATTGTCCCTCACTGTACCAGGAGAAATTGAGATAAGACCTCATCTTGTAGGGAAAAAGATCTACCTCTTCATTTAAATCACAACATAATTACTCTGTGCACTTTTTTTGATGAAATGCCCCTTATCTCAGATTTAGGTCAATGGCGCTTGGTTCCTTCGTGAATAACATCGTCCATATAGGAGTTTAATGTTTCAGGTATAATCTTATGTAAAAATTTTATTGTTCTAATAAAAGTGATTTGATATTAAATCAACAATTTATGGTAGGTTAAACGTTATAATAGTGGAACAAATTCATAATAAGTATCCATTTAATTAAATTAATTCTTCTTTTTATGCCAAAACAAAATAAAAATTTAGTCTCTTTGATCAGGCGTCTGACGCATGCGCATTAAGGAAAAGCATATTGTTTTTTGTTACTGCGCATGTGATCTTCCTCACTACGCATGCGCTGGACGTCCTCGGACGCCCCTTATTAAAAAAAAATTTATATTTCGAAATAATGCAAATAATTAGCATGAAGCTATAAAATTTCTAAAACTAACAACCCTATTTTTAATATGAAATTTTTTTTGAAAATTATAAATTGCAAGTTGCAATTATATTTTACTGAACGAGAGAGGTATATAAAATTAATTTTCATTCAAGCCTTCAGAGGTCTAAAATTATTATTTTTGAGATAGTGAATTTTCTCATTGGTAGAATAACTTTTCTACTCCTGTGAGTGCCTAGACAACATAAAGTGAAGAATTCATATCTAATTATATTTGATAGGTTCCCACTTTTTCGGCTTAATTACTTTTGAGCACAATTTAAGCTTCTTATCAAGGGCGGGTCGGCAGAGGAGTTTTTCGGGGAGGGGGTAATCTGGTGTGACTGGTCGCACAGTACTCATCTTTCTCTTACTTTCGATAGCTAATTGAAAGTTGCATTCTGTACTTGTTTACCAGAATATATACACAAATAAAATTTTAAAGTATTAATTTTTAATATTTTATGTTAAAAATAAAATTTAATTTCCAAAGAAAAATATTTTTCTCAAATCTCGGAGGGTGGCGGTACCCCCTCCCCCTTGTATCCACCCTTGCTTCTTATAGAAATATTATTAACAAGATAGAGCTTTGTTTGAAAAAGATGGAATTTTTTCAATCAATGCTCAAATAGACTGTTCATTTGTAGTAATATTATTTTAAAGGATTTATTACTGAAATTAATAATATCAAATTTGCAACTGATAAAAACTGTCATGTTAAAATGTTCACGAAGAATCGGTTAATATAATATTTTACGAAAAAGCTCATCCGTCAAATTACAGATAAAAATAGCGCAAAATTAAAAAAAAAAAAGAAGACCCTACACAAAAATAAAACGTTAGCCTTGGGCGGCGGCCGATTTTGGGCTGTCAGCACCTGTAGCTTTGCTGATAATACCAACAATACATAAAGAAGGGCCTTTCAGCCATTGAATCAATATTAGACCAAGGCGCGCGCGTGGTATCGACTTCCTGTAGATTTTTGATTTGCTAAAGCAACCCTCAAATAACCTACTTCCAACACACGCACACACGCACATGCAGATATGAGATAAGAAAAAAAGCTGATGTGGCCTAGTATATAACATATTAAAATAAAATCTGGTGTGACTGGTCGCTTCGGTAATCGAATGGTGTGTTCTGTGCTTGTCACACCAGATCTTAGATCCCGAAAAAGACCTTAAAAAAAAAAGAATTGAAGAAACAGTGTATTTGTGAAGGCCCTGTTCCATAAACCTTCAATTTCATTTTCACTTGACGTGGCTCATGTTGGATGAAACACGCTTCAACAATAAATCCTCTTCCTTCATGAATTAAGAAGATGCACAAAAATAAAGTTTTTTTTTTTTTTTAATAGGGAAATTATCTTCCATAAAAGTAAAGTTATTTGATTCTCACGTTGTTGTTGTTGATGTTTAAAATAATTGGATTATAACGGAAAAAATTCATGTCTTCACAAATCGCATATTAATTATTTATGCTAATTATATAAGCCCAGGTGTAGGCAACAAATACGATGTAAATATTTAACAAAGAACAAATGTTTCCAACGTGTCCATTTTTTGCAAGGGGTTGTTCTCTCCCCGATATCTAAATCTCTGCCTACTCCGGAAGTGGGAGGTTTTGAAGGATATACCGCCTGCAGAAGGACGGCGCGTGCGTTTTCAGATGACAAAAAAAGATTTTATTCTTCCCCACCGTCTTCCGGTTTTAATTGCATCCGTACATTCATGCATCATGTCCCTGGACACAATCGATTTCTTATAAAATGTTAATGAACATTTTGAAACGAGTCTTTCAAGAGATGCAGATGGAAAAAACAAGATCCGGAGATAATACATCCGCAAAGAGACAACAACCCTCAGGTTAAGGCATTTTTTTTATCATTCCCCAGGATGCTAATACAAATTATACTAAAACTGCTAATAAGTTAGCAGAAACAAAGAACAAATAGCTAATATTATAAATAAAATTGTCATCGTTTCGAAAGCAATTCGCGTCCTTCTTCAGGGTCTATGATCATGATCAGGAATATTCGAATAACATTTTTTTAACTTACAATTAGTAGAATAATAAATACAAGAACAGTATTTTAAGAATAAAACCAGCGTTTGTCGAACACCTTTACCCTTTTATTCTAAGCGGACGTGGTAACCATAACGGTTGCCATCTTCAGTGTCAATGAAAGTTTTTAAGGTGTCCCTGTGATATATGATAATTATTGTAATGTATAGAAGTATTACTACTTGCTGCTGATGCTTCCAATTATTTATGACAGGGACATCTTAAAAACTTTCATTGGCATTGAAGATGGAAACCGTTATGGTTACCGAAACGTCTGCTTAGAATAAAAGTGTAAACGCTGGTTTTATTCCTCCCGACTCCAATCTCACATACCCAGCATACAACTTAATTCAATATTTTAATATTAATTTAATTACTAATTGTAAGTTAACAAAACTGTTATTGAAATTTTTCAATTTCAATTTGTTCATAGAGCTTGAAGAGAATGGGGCTGGTGCTCGAAATGTCTATGATTAAGTAAAATGCAAATAGAATATTTAAAGACAGCTGTCTGCAGATCAGAAAAATTGACAATAGAAAAAAAAAATGAAATTAGCAAACAGAAAAAACATCACTCACCGATTTTCAAAATGATGTCTTATATCAATCAGTCCGAGAATTTCTGAAAAAGAGAAAACGTATTAGAAGAGCAGCTTAGATAATAGGCCTATAACATAGACAAAACATTTTTGCTATCTTTGATTAAAACATGAGCTGTTATCAGGACTGTTATTCAAAGTCATTTAAAAATGATTTTATTTTTAAATTGGTATTTGTCAGATTTTCTAATTTAATTTGTTGTATAAACTGTATATACTCGCATAAATAATTATCGGTAGCCTCCTTGGGATAGTACTACTTCATCTTGTTTATTATCACAATTTTTATTATAAAGAACAGTGGCTGTGCCCTCGGGCCTTGGTGCAGTGGTTAGCGTACTGGCCTTCTGTACCAAGGATCGCGGATTCTCATCCCGTCTCATGCGACAATTCAATTTAATTGGCAACCAATCAATTGAAATAAAAAGAGATAGGGTCTAAATGGGTTCCGTTGCTGAAAGACATTAAATAAAAAAAAAAAGGTATGGCTGTAGGCTTAATGGTGAGTCAGAGAAATAACAAGACGTTTGCCGTCAAATTTTCTTTTATTTAGATTTTCGCCCTCACAGCTGATGTTTCTGCATGAGGTCTAAGCCCATCTTCAGATCCGGCTGGAGATAATCAAATGTGTGGATATTAAAAAAAAAAACAGCGACAACATTCAGCATGTGGTCGCTCTTTATTAAAACTGTTTATTAAAACTATCCACACATTTGACATGAAGATTCCCTAGACCTCAGGTAGAAACGTTAGACTTAAGGGCGAAAATCTAAATAAAAAGAAATTTGGCTGCAAACGTCTTGTTATTTCTCTGACTATATCACAATTTTTATTTTTTATAGGGCTTTCTATTAAAAATTAGAGTTTTAATGTTTCTTTTAAAATTTAAGTCAAAAGGTTTGTTCCATTTTCTAGTCTAGCTATAAATTCGTATTCTCAATAGAAAACATTTTATTATAAATCACTTTATGGTTGAATTTATTCCGGATGGAGATGCAGGAGGCAAGCATCAAGGTCTGATCTCCATCCGGTTGGGGTGCTTTGTAATATTTACGTCCCAAGGGTTGGTTGGATGTGCAACAAGAATCTCCCCTTTATTCAAAAAAAAAAAAATATATAAAAGTTGACGACATACCTAAACCCACCCTGTATAGTATGCACATGCACATGTAGAAGAACCGGATTTGCCAAACCCAAATTATTCAAAGAATATCATCATTCTTGAAAACTAGATTTTCCAGGTAGAAAATCGGAGGGGTGAATTAGAAAATAGACCGGAAAGTTTTATTGTAATTATAATAAAATTATTAATAAAGCTCCCCACCGGAAGAAGAAGATATTTGGGTTTCGTTATTCAATAACTGTGAAGAAATCGGATCAATTAAATAACCAAAGGTTTAGATGGAATTATTTTTTGAGCCGTGTTGAGTTTGTTTATGGATTAAAATGAAGATATATTTATGTCTTTCGCAGTAAATTAATTTTTGTCCCAATTGATTGACCTTTTTTTATAGAACATTTCCTTATAGATCTACTATCTATCCTAGGAAAGGATTTTTTCTCTCAAGGGAAATGATTGATGCGTGATCAAATATGACAACAACAACAACACCATCTCTCTTTTACAATATCGGCAAGAATCAATTTAACAACATCTAAGAATGGAGATATTTAGCGGTTTATGACATGGCTGTTACTAAACGTGAGAATTTTTCATATCAAAATAAAAAACAAAACCGCTATATCTATGAAGAAGAAGAAGAGATGCAATCATCATCATTGATGCACCATTTTTTTTGCTACTTGTTTAATCGAATTTTGTATTTGTTTATAGCCAAGTCCCGATTACAACAAAATACCTTTAAGCGAGTATCTTTTTTTTTATAGCGAAATCACGATTGTGCGCGCACCTAATTTCAAAAGAATATAATCGCGCCTGACCTAATCTAACCCAGGTGAAGAACTGTCGTCGTCTGAGGGGGAGGGCATCAACCTTTCTCAGCGTTGGAGGTCTCTGGAACCCTGGACGACAAGGTGTCAGGATCTGTCGCGGTCACTCAATGAACTCAAACTACAGGCGCAGATTAATCATAGAGCAAAGATGAAGAAAAAAAACTGGGATCGGTTCGTAAACATCCGCCTACGCAACCACATCTGATAACGGTTAATCAGAGCGGAAGGGATGCCAAAGAAGAAGAAGAAGAAAACAGAAGCTTGAAATTTACATTTTAACCACACATTTTAGATTAGATTTCAGTCAATAAATTCTTTTTAATTAAACTTTGAAATTAAGAAAAGAAATGAAAGGAAGATACTTCAAATATAAATAAGATGATCAGTAAATATCTTCAAAAATGAGTCGAAATTCCATCATTGAGAGAATATAAAGGATCTAATCCGGTATTTGATCAAAGATTTTTACAGATATGGATTAAACTTTCATTCTTTTGAAGATTTGAATTCTGATTCTTCTAATCAAGATACATTTTATTATAATTATTTTTAATTCAAGCACCCAATTTAGTTTATTTAATAATAAGTCGCTCTGCGTCACTTTACTTATTTAAATCGTGAATGCATTCATTTTTCATTTACAATTTGATTTATTTAGTTGAATAAAAACATTAACAATTTTTATCTAAAAACATTCATATTCATTTAAAATTTTTATTTCGAACATTTTAATCGTGTTATAAAAAAAGAATATTTACGTTCAACAGTAAAATCGATAATTTGCCTATTAAACCCAAATAAAACAAGTTATTAGAATTATCGAAATGGAATTTTTAATCTCTTTATTTTCTAATAAAAAATGAATCAAAATGTGTGTGTTAGTAGATTAGATTAAATATAAATAAGTAATAAAAAATAAAATTTGTAGCTCTATTAAAATAATTTTTTTTTTTTTTCTAAATTTCACAATTTTACACGACATAAATAGTATAAGCAGTAAAGTAATTGATAATAATAAGAAATAACCCGATTTTTTTTTCTTAATACGGAACAATGTGTTTATTTTATAAAAATCTCATAAAACCCGATCATGTTACTTTATATATTGAGATTTAATAAATAAATAAACATTTTTATAATGGAAGAATAAAAAAAATAGATTTACATGAATGTTTCTAACGGAGATTTGAATGCGCGAATGGGGAACAAACAAGAGAGTTGAATGCGCGAATAGAGGAAGAACTAAGTTAAGAGTTAGTCTATAATAACAAACGAGTGTTCTTAAGTGCTTTTGCTTATATCAGATGGCACTTCTTGAGTGCTCCAGTTAGCATTGGGATTGCAAATAAAATCAAGACTATAAGAACGAGATTTGTCACGCATACCACAAGCAATGAAATGGAACTAAATTTTCTAGCTTGATAAAGATGCAGATGCTTTAAATTGTCAATTCTAATATATTCATCACAAAATTCTTGATGAAGATATAGGGATGAAGAAAAAAATAAAATTTTTTTATTACGTAATAAAAAATAACATATTTTTTTAGGGAATAAGGGTGAAGCTAGAAAAAATATCTATGAATTATACATGATCTTTCTCTAGGTATATATGGACAATTTTTAACTGGAAGATATATAAATCAAAGTAGACATACGGTCACTTTACTACCTATACTCATAGTAAAAGGAAACTATTATTTTTTTTTTTTCAAGTTTTATTAGTTACAACTTGTTCTGGTTAAGAAGGAATTAAAATGAAATTATAATAGAGAACCATAAAATAAAATACTTGGAAATTTCATCCAACTAGGATTATCAGTCTTCCGGGATGAAGATATTATATAATTACGTTATGATTAAAGCATCTAACTATCTTAAAAGAAGGAGAAAGGTATTGTCTTGCAAATATTCGCAATTTATTGAATTTTAAAAAAATTCTTGATATCTAGAAAAAAGACTTCAGATCCCGCCTAATTTCTGAAAATAAGGAATAAAATCTTCTTATTGATGATTTTTTTGAAACTTAAACATGAATAATTTTTTATTCCCAATTCTCTGTGTTATGTAGTCAGTTCAGTTTATAATTTATATCTCCACCTCGTTTGTGACCTAGGCTAGAAAGACTTGCAGAGCCAATAAATAACTGATTAATCCTTGAGCCGGAGTGTGTGGTTCGATCGTCTTTTGGATGTGTTTCCGATCAGTTCCGCCCAGTCATTAAAATTGAGAGCTCCACGTTTTATCAATTCCCCTTCTTTTCTTCTTTCTCCTCTTGAGGGTAGATAAAAATCGACCCAATAGGATCGATTCAATTGGCAACACCTTAAAGACCGTCATAAAAACATTTTATTGCAGTCACTTGGCGCCTACGCACCTACACCACACAACAAATGTCATGTCTTCTTCAATTTGAAAGACTTTTTTTTAGTTCACCTAAAATGAAATATTTAAATGGAATTGATCCTGGTGAGATAACAATCAAAAAGGATATATCATATTGTATTCGATATCTGTTTATCGGTACACGTATCAAAATATTTCATTCTTAATAATTTGATAATTAATTATTATCCTAGAAATGATTTACAGATCGCCGCCTTTAGATTTAGGGCATTCATAATTATCAAAAATTATCAAATTTATTGTTCTCTGTCCTTCAGGGCTTGGAGTCATTCATTATTGTTTTCGGAACAAACATTCTGATCAACGAACCTTCGGTGTTTTTCTACTCCATTCAAAACCTCACTCTTTTGTAGGATTGGAAAAAAAGGGTTGAATAACAAAATTATTTGGAGAGTAAACAACTGATATTTTCTATGACTGATGATTTGACAATGAATATAAATCAATAGTCAAAAATTTCTAGAAATTTTAATTTTGAAAAGGGATTCTTGTCCCCATAGAACCTTTGTATTTGTCACTGAGGGTTGGATTGGAGAAGGGGAATTGAAGCAGATTGGATCTTAAAATCTTCTAATGAATGGCTAAGCAAATGACAGCTGGTGGCCATCGCCAACGAGATAACTTATCAAAATGTTCCAAATTTTAATATCTAGTTGACAAAAGTAAAATAACAAAAAAATGCTATAATTATAATTAATTTTTTTTTATTCGATGATTTTGACCATTCGATGTTTGTGGCGAGCTCTCGATAATCAAAAATAAAGTCAAAATTTATTAAAAAAAAGTTTCACAATTAAGTAGCCTAACTCTTATTTTTGTTAAAAAAGTTTAAGCAAATTAAAAAAGCTATAAGATCCGAAATTAAGAAAATGTTGAATCTTATAAATTTATTATTTTCTATACCAAAATCTAGAGAGATCCAAGTTATTCAAATAAAAATTAAAATAACGAAATAAATTATCAAAAAAAGTTTTAGTCGTCCTAATATCATCAGAAAAGTATTTTCAAAAAATATAAAAGGAATAATTAAATCGACACTTTTAAAAACTTGAAATTTCGAAAATATGATATGATTGTTATATCCGAATATAATGATGATAATGTTGAGCAAACAATGACTCATTATTGTGCGGTGCGACTTTCTTTACGTTGCGCCATCCTCTCTTTGGGCGCGTGCTCAGAGGTAGGGGGCGTCTCTAGCTAATTCGCCGGCACGTGGCACAGCTGCTGCTTGCTATTAAATCACGAGACGAGATTCACAAAACGTATTAAGGAGGAGGAGAAGGAGGAGGAGGTGTAGAAGATACACTCTACCTGGAAAAACCGACCGTTACGCGCATCCTTCCTGTCAGAGGTATACCATTACTTATTATTATCTTTACACCCCGTTTTGCCCTATTTAGCTATTGTCCCCTCCCTCCCTGAATAATATACAGTAATCAGCTGTGGTGTCTCTCACCTGTTTTCCCCCACCGCTGACCCGACAAAGCTCCGCCTTTGCTGGCTGTCATTGGTTACTCAACGAAACCACGCCTTTCGTCGGCAGCTGATTGGTCGGGCGGCACGTGCCACCTGCCCCTCCGAGCGTATATTCACTGGGTGCTAGAACGCTCTTGAAGCCAGTTTGTGACGAGCTCTCGACTCGTAAACATCAAAGTGTTCACCGTAGTTGTGTGTCTATGTTCGGAGTTTGTTTGTGAACTTGTGTGAATTATTTTTTGTTAATAACATGCTTGTGGAGGAGTCGCCGGCTACCATGCCACGTTCTGGAGCTTATCTTACAAGCATTAAAGGCTATAATTATAGTCATTGTCCGCTTAAGAAGCGGCCAGTCACATTTTTCCAAGAGTGCACTGAGGATGCTCGAACTGGTAAGTTCAACTCTCTTTTTCAACCCTCGAACGATTTGATCGTGAAAGGAATTTCATTTCACCCAACTTTTGTTTTAAAGACGTGGAAAATTAAAAAAAAATTTCTCTTTTTGTTATAGATATGTGTGATGATAATTCCGAGCCGGAAAATCTAAGCACAAAACCTCAAGATTTGAGCATCAAAAATGAGCCAAGTACGACGGTGGTGTCTTCGCCATCGGTGCCTGTGCCAACCGTTGACCTGGTGACCCCGCCACGACCTGTACAGCCAATCGCGGTTAAGAGCAGCTCAGGTGGCGGTCCCTTGGAGCCGCTCAACTTGAACACCCACCATCATGCAGCAGCCGGGCATCCCTGGTCCGCCAACTCGTATCTTTTCCTCCCGTATCACCACCAATACCACCATCAAAGTGAACTGTTAGCCCAACAACCGAGACGGTTTCACCCGACGACAGTGTACCCGACACCAACAGCCCCGGAAGTGCCAGCTCTCTCGCCATATGCTCCACGTGAATCGTCCCCACCGCATGCGGGATTCCTAACATCAGCATTACCCCATCATCCACCATCCGCACCTTTGTATCTCGGCTACCCTATGGACCCAGCGAGTCCCCCTCAAGATTTAAGTTCACCGGGGTCGACAAGTTCTGTCCGATCAGCTGGGAGTACGGGAAGTGGCCACGGCATGACAAGCGTGACAAGCGTTGCACGTAGCAATAAACGCCGTGACGAGCCCGCCTCCCGTTTCCAATGCCCTGACTGCGGAAAATCTTATTCGACACACAGTGGATTATCGAAACACCAACAATTCCATTGCGCGGCGTCAGAAGGCAGCCAGGCAAGAGCCAAAGCTTTTAGCTGTAAATTTTGTGAGAAAGTTTACGTTTCATTAGGCGCACTTAAAATGCATATTCGCACGCACACGTTACCATGCAAATGCAAATTGTGCGGTAAAGCCTTCTCCCGACCATGGCTCTTACAGGGGCACATTCGCACACATACAGGCGAGAAACCCTTCTCATGTCATCATTGTGACCGAGCGTTCGCTGATCGTTCCAATTTACGTGCCCATTTGCAAACACATTCAGATGTTAAGAAGTACTCGTGTCGGACGTGCTCGAAACAATTCACACGCATGTCACTATTGTCGAAACACACAGAGGGTGGATGTCCAGGAGCTCAACTCTCTCCGCCGCCGACACAGCCACCAATGTCTCTTTGGACACACCAACCTCAACTCGTCTAAAGAAACAATAACGCCCCACCGACCAATAAGTGCCTTACGAGATTCCCTAACTAAAGTACAAAAGTGGCCTAATAAAAAAAAAAGACAAAATAATATATTATTTATTTTTTAAGCAGAAATGCTATTTTTCAAGTCATTATTAAATTATTAGTATAGAAGCACCAAAGTGCCAAAAAACGCACACTGTAAATATATTTATATATCTAATCATTTGATACACACACAATGTGTAAGATATTACTGACTGGATTACATTGTCGTAATCTATTAAATAAGCTAGTCAATCTCTCTATCTCTCTCTATCTACCACTGTCTTTAATTTTCCTGTAAATACAGCGCCTTATATTCTTCTCTCTTATTATATTATTATTATTATTATTATATTTGTATTCGCTTACAGCGATTTTTACATAAATTTTATATTATTGTAATAAAAAATATAATTCAATTTATTCAATTCTTTTTATATAAAAATCCTTAAAATCCTTTAAATTTAAAGTATAGGAAAAAAGAATACTATTTTTTTTTTTTTTTTTAGTAAAATTTTGGGAAATTTTAATTATTAATTTTATAGCAGTATTTGACTTAAGTAGAATTTTTTTGATTTTAATTTTTTTTTAATAATAATACAAATTTTATCTTGTTGAGATTAAATGAAATATGAAGACACCTGTTAATTAAATTCTAATATAAAACCTGAGCTTAGCAAAATTTTAATCTAACGTTTTCTAATAATTAATAATTTATAACGTGGCTAAATTTGCATTTGAATTGGTGTACAAAATAGAACAGGCGTAAAAGAAATAAAGAAAGCAGGTAAATGCAGGAGCTAGAAGGTCAACAAAAAAAAAAAAAAAAAAAAAACGAGATCAGCCCATATGGGCTCCATTGACCTGCACCGGTCCAACCAACCGACCAACCGGTGGGGGGCCCCCTCGACCAAACCGATTTTTCATTAACAAAAAGCGTTTATAAAAGAGAGGGGAAATCGGGTGCTTTTTTTTTTTGTTTGCAAAGGTAAAGACCTTGTTCAAATCAAAAAAAAAAAAAAATATCCTGCAGGGCAGGTTTTCTTTAAAGTATACAATGTGCAAGGAAGGGTGTTTGTGCATCAAAATTTTGAAGAAATTATTCTCTTTTAATTATTAATATAACAATAAAACCCGAAAAAATATTAATATTATTATTCGGAAACATAAGGATGTTTAATATTAATTAAATGTGACTCTCAAGCCCGCGTTCGCTTGAAATAAATAGGGATGGGGTCTAAATAGCCTTAGATGCCGAAAAAGAATATTAAATAAGCGTAGGTATAGTTATTCTTCTTCTTCTATCTTGGCTTTATCCCTATGTGGGGTCGTTAAAATTAATTTATAAAAAAATGAGACCGAGAGAAAAGCAAGCCGATCCGTCTAACGGCCTGACGCTTGATATGAAAAAGGAGAAAAAAAAGGCTGACATAAAGGAAAGGAGGAAATACCAGCCTTAGCTCGGGTAACTCGTGGTCGCCATCCACGTACAGTGAGGGACAATATTAAGTCCCACCCATGCGTATTCAACTTGTGATTATTTAATTGTTTTTAAAAAAATATTATATAATTTTTAATGGAAACTTTCATGGTACAAATCTAGAAAATTTCCAATAAATATTTTCATTTTTTTTTTTTATAAAAACATTGAAATAATCACAAGTAGAAAACGCATGGGTGGGACTTAATATTGTCCCTCACTATACTCACTAGAAGTGAGGCCCTGAGTGGGAGGGTAGGTATACTTATTATTTTCTTTTATTTAATATATATATTTTTTTTTTAAGCCTTTTTCTGCATCTGATTTAGTTTTCGTCCATATTTATTTCATAGGTATTGCAACTTTTATGAAAATAAATTTAGCCAAGGGGTTTTAATGAGTTTAAGCTGCCTCCGATGCCGAAAAAACTTTAAATAATAATTTTATAATTTACTCATTAATTAATTATCTAAATACATAATAGCGATATTTTCGTCTGAGCAACTTCACGATGAGTTTCGAAATGTAATTTTGTACCCTTATAGAGGACGTTAGTGAGACTTACGAAAACATAGACGAGTTCACAATATTAAGAGATTTTTGAAAAATTCCCTCCTTATAGAAAATCAACTCTAATTAATTGTTAAAAACAAAATTAATTAAATCCCTCAAACATATGCTAGGTGTCTTGGATTCCACAAAAAATGTGTACTATCAATTATATTGGTTACCAATAAAATTTAAAGCAGCCTCCGATGCCGAAAAACTTTAATTAAAAAAAAATCTCTTAAATAAAAATTGTTAATTAAATAATTTGAGATATATAATTATCAATCATAAAAAAAACTTTCTAAAGTGTATGAAAAAACATTGTCTCAAGAAACCGCCGCCGGCGGAGATGCGGCTAGTATTGAACAAAATCACCAAAAATTTTCAATTGTTTTTTTTTTTATAGAAATTCATTTTTTTTTTTCAACTCTTTCGTATTATTATTTAAATTCCTTAAGGTTTATTTAAATCATTTAAGTTAAGTAGGAGCTACTTAGGGATTAGAGAGACATCATTAATCATCTTTTTTTCTACTTGAATACATACAAGAAATTAAAAAAATATAAAAAAAAAGAAAAAATAGAAATTTAATCTCAAGATTTATCTATTTATTTATTTATTTTAATTATTGATTTATATTTTTATTTCATTTGTTGGAGAAAAAAAAATAGTTCTTTTTATGTCCACCAGAGGGTGGGATAGATCAGCCCGTTGATCAGAGAGGTCATTTGTATTGCCTACCTTCCAGTTAGAAAAAAAAAAATTTAGCCATTCTAAAATAAATTAAATAACCATCTGTTGATTGTTAAATATTTTTAATATAAAATTTTAGCGTGCTGGCCAAGAGAGCGGGTTCACATCTCGTCTCATGCGACAATTTATTTCAATTTAATTGGCTACCAAAAAATTGAAATAAATAGAGACGGGGTCTAAATGGCCTCCAATAAATAAAAAAAAAAATATACAATTTTTTTCTTTCGGCATCTGAGGCTTTAAATGTTAACTTGTATAAATATTATTTGCGAAAAATGTGAATCAGGTAAAGTCAAAGCAAAAATTGTCAGCTTAAAAACAATTTTTTTTTTTCTCAATTTTTACTCTATCTTTACTAGAGAGGGATAGAAAAATAAAATAGAAATAAAATTTTTAATAACATCAGATTGTAAACAAAAGTTTTTTTTTATATTAATTTGTTTAAGGCCCTTTTTCGGCATCTAAGGCCATTTAGACTACATCCCTATTTTTAATAGAAGAATTTGATTTTCGGTTTAACTGTGGTTTATTTGTGAAAATTACAACGTTTCGGTTACTCTTTCTGTGGCCTTCTTCAGGTAAAATTCCGGTAAGATTGCAAAGGTTTCACAGATGTAACGACCTTTGTAATCTTAGCGGAATTGTACCTGAAGAAGGCCACAGAATGAGAGGCCGAAACGTTGTAATTTTCACAAACAAACCAAAGTTAATTTTTTTTTTATTGTTTTAGAGCGCCAAAGTTAAATCTAAACCCTAGAAAGGAGAATCCAATGTCTCCTCTCTGAGTCATGGGTCAGGGGCTTTTTTATTTCATATTATATAGAAAATATTACAACTATTTTCGTGTTATATTTTTTACTAAAAACTTAATATAAATTTTTCTAAAAATTCATTAAAATATTTTTTTTCTCTAAAAAAAAAAGGAAGAAAATTATTTTAGTCATGTTTTTTTTTTGGAGTTCTCAGGCTATTTATTATCCGTCATGTTTAAGCAAGCCACTTATCCTTCGAAAATGAAGCGCGACATTTACCTCTGCTTCTAAAGATCAGAGGCCAAACCAAATAAGGTTTAAATAATTAGTGAGTTGATAAGAGATAATTTTGCTTGTTTTTTTGCGGTTGATTGATTTAAATCTGATGTGGCTTTCAGAGGTCAGAAAATCTCAATGATAATTATTCTGAGATTAATAATTTCCCTCTGGTGAGGTTACATGCGAATAAATTGCTTATTTATTATTTATAGCAAAGGCGGAGAAACGCTGAAGGTAAGTAGCCTAGCTGCTCTCTCGACCTGTTGACCTGAGTAACGTATATACATTTAATCTTTTATTTATTAGAGAGAGATAGAAAAGATGAATTATAATGAGGGAGGGAATAAACTTCTACCTTACCTATTAATTATCTTTTAATTACAACATACGGACAAACACTGTTGTTTATATGGCAATGGGGAATTTGTCCAGTAGCGATTGGTAGAAAGAGAAAATTTATTTAATACATAAATAAAAATTATTTTTATTTTGCTGAACAAAATTATAACAATACGTGATTTTTTTTCTTTTTTTTAACACACACTTTTTTCCCATTCACACTCACATTTACACAGTCTTTTCGGCAACTTAGGCCATATAAGACTTTAGGATAACCGTTATTATGAAAATATACCCGTATATATTGGGGCTCCAGGGATTCTTATTTAAGGGGGTTCAGGAGGTAGAAGTTTCGCATGTTTTTCCAGAGAAGAGGGCGTTGTGTGTGAGCAAATTTTGAGAAAATCGAAAAAATTGAAAAACTACATCAGTAAAATACGAAGTACTCTTTGGGCGATTTTGATTAAAAGCTTATTTTCAGGGTCACGGGGAGTGTTTAACTTATATATAAAATTTCAGTCTTATAGCTCAATTTCTTCTTGCTTTAAATTGAACACACACCCACAGACAGACCATGTCGCGAAAACCACTTTTTTGGATTCAGGGGACCTCAAAACGTGTATATCCATCAAAATCTCGGCATCGTATTTTTGACATGAATCCAATACTTCTCTCTCTATATATATACATAGGTAAGAGAAAGTAAAAAAGCATGAGTCACACCACTCAGGGTTTGGAAATACAAAAAGTCTGGAAATTAAAGATGTAAAATTTATAAGTAAGTTATGTAAAAATATTTATATTTTGTTACCATGGCAACTATTTCTTCTATCATTCCTATGAAGTACAAGAGTAAACAAATAAACAAACAATTTTGAGGACAAAATGAGAATATACATTTCAAAGAGCATCTAAAAACTAATTGATTTTTGAATTTAAATCAAAAACGTTAAACCGAATTTTGAGAAAATCGAAAAAAAAAAACTGAAAAACTACATCAGTAAAGTACTAGTAAACATCTTGGCCGATTTTGTTTAAAAGTTTATTTTCACGCTTCAGGGGGAGGTGTGTCTAACTTAAATATAAAATTTCAGCATCATAGCTCAATTCCTTCATGCTTTAAATTGAACACAGACACACACACACGCAGACCATGTCGCGAAAACCACTTTTTTGGATTTAGGGGACCTCAAAACGTGTATATCCATCAAAATCTCGACATCGAATCCAAGTCGGAAGACAATTTAATAATCGCGAAATCTTACAAGGGGAATAACTTACATTATTTTATCGAAAATAATCGATCGGAAATAATCAGACCGATGGCAAATACATGCAACAATATAAAAGAAGAGTTCAATCTATGGCATTATCGCTTAGGACACTTAAATATGAACGCTGTAAAATCAATTATGGGAAACTATTTAAACAAGAATTTTTCAGATTGTCCTGAAACGAAATGCAAAATATGTCTGGATCTTTCTCTCTCTATATATTAACATATACAGAGGTAAGAAAATATGATTTGGGTGGGGAGAAATATGTCTGGATCTTCTCTCTCTATATATTAACATATACAGAGGTAAGAGAAAGTAATATGAATGCAAATTACTTTATTTCACTCAATTTTGGTGTTCAACTAAGAAGAGATGCTTTTATTTTGAAAATAAAATAAAATAATAAAACAAACATTATTTTGCAAGTTTAAACATCGCCTTTTTTGAATTATTCGTTTTCATGAATAAGAAAGAAGAAAGAAGAGAAGAGAGTTCCCTAATAAGGAAAAGGTTAAAGTTTTTTAATTTCTTCTCACGAAGATGAAAAACTAAAAAAAAAGTATTGCATATTATTTATATTTGATTATCCCTTAAAAGGATCGACAAAAAATAGAGCGAGAGAATCTGTCATCTATTGATCAAAAAAAAAAAAAAAAAATGAATCCTCACTTCAACTCATCATCAGTCAAATAAGTAGAAGATACTTCTAATAAAGTACAAAAAAACAATTAATTTAAAATAAAAATATTTACTATCTATTGTTTATTCTTATATTAAATATTCGGCCGCTAACTTCTACTTTTAACGAATTAGGATAATTATAATTATAGAACTATTATTAATGTTAGGGCCGGTTGCTTCACATCTAGTTAACTAGCAAACTTATCCGAAAAATAGCAAATCATCGATATAGTAAACAAGAACAAACTTAACCTTCAAGTTAAAAAAATGAGTTTGATGTAATACTCCATTTGTCTGTTGTGTTAACTGATGAATAGTGAATAATAAAAAACAACAGAATGTAGAAAATATCTTTAATTTATTCTTTGGGCTATCGATTTCGTCTAAAGGACATCATCAGGCCAGCGTTATTGAAATATAAAATAGTATATAGGACCTACATAGTTTTTATGATTTTTAAAAGAGTTGAAACAAATTCTGTGTAACGGTGGCCTGATGATGTCCTTTGGACGAAATCGATAGCCCAAAGAATAAATTAAAGATATTTTCTACATTCTGTTGTTTTTTATTATTCACTATTCATTAAAAAAATGAATTTTTCCCTTTTTATCTGAGGTATAAGGAAATGAATGCCTAATTTTTAAAAATTATTAAAATTTAAAGATGAAGATAGGGGTGGATGTTATTAAGAAGGATGAAGTTAAATAAAAATCTTGAGATGATTTTCAGGTCAATTTATTTGGATTATCTTCTTCCACTAGGACTCAATATTTCGGAGTCCAAATGACTCCTTCGTGAAAAAGGAAGTGCCTTTTAAAAAGTATATCCGTAAAATTTTTCGTGAAAATTGTTTGAAGTACACTTTACTGATGTAGTATTTCAGATTTTTCAAATTCACTTTCCGGCTCTTCCTTCCATAGAGTCAATGTTAAATCTCTATGGGGATTTGCATGTTAATTTCGATTCAAAAGGGGGTCCCCTTTGGAACTTTTTACATATTTTAAAAAAAATTTCCAATTCTTATGAAATTTTGTATTTATTTAGGATTCTATATTGTGTATAAAATATCCAAATATGAGATTAAAATTTTGAAAAATAACCATAGTTTATTTCAAGCAGTCAGCATTTAAAAAGCCTATGGAAATTTTGAATCAATTGATTTTTTTATTACTTTTTTTTTTTACTTGAAAGAGGTCAAGTTAACTAAGGTGCTATGGGAAACTAAATATATCTCGACACAACAAATCTGGTGTGCAAGCACCGTGCTATTCACGCCAGATTTTTTAAAAATTGTTTAAGGTTGACTAGTCAAGTCCGAATCGAGGTATTTAATATCTTATTCAAATGAATAGATCTCGAAAACTATTTAACAATAAAATATTCAATAGTTCTTCCTCGATTTAAGTAAATAAATGTTTTATTCATTCTGAATTTATTTATGAGATTAATTTTTCTGAATTTATTGTAGGAAAAAGTGTTTTGCAAATGAGACAAGACCGACCGACCAAGACCACCCTGTTGGTTGTATGCATTCTGTCATTTCGAGTGAGAGAGAGAGAGAGAGAATGTTCCTGTGGGATGCTGTGGATGGAGCAGAGCTCTTGTGGTCTGGCATTGACCCTGAACTGTTCTATTCCTCTTCTTTTTTTTTTATCTTCGCCACTTGGCAAAGATGCAGGTGTTAAGAAGAAGAGGACAAACGATTAGTAAGTGTTTTAATCACATCACTAGACTTATTTGCACATGAGCAATTGAATTACTTCATTAAAAAGAAATGGAAAATAAAATTTATTAATTAAAAATTTTATATTGGTTTACTAGAGAGAGGAGGGGGAGAGAAGAGCCCCCCTCCTTTCATATATAGAGCATTTTTTTTAAATTATATAATAAAATCTCATTTAGGTGATAAATATTTTTTTTTTAAGTGAAACTTCTTTACGCACAGTAGAGCAAGTTCATGTCTCTCAAAGTGTTACGAAAAGCTGCATTCCCTTAATTTTGATTGTGTTAATAAGAAAGCGTTACGTTGACGTGCTCATCATGGGCGTAACTAGGGGGGTGCCGGGGGGCCCTGCACTCCCCAGAGGCCTCGTGCCCCCCTCCCCCAGAAAGCTCCTTGCCCCCAAAAAAAATTGAGAAAATATGGGGCTTTCCAGGTCCAGTGTTCCCCCCCCCCCAACCAGCGAGGATGACTGGTCCCATGGCCCCCCCAGCCAAATTCTCTAGTTACGCCCATGGTGCTCATAATCCGAACAAATTTGAATTTTCTCATGCAAATCCACACCCGGAAACAAGCAGCCGATGTGACTAGATTTAACACATTTATACCTCGAAAACCAATTAAATAATACAAGGTATTTTTTTTTTATTTCCAATAGCTTCTTTAATTTCAATATTTATAAGCCGTAAAGAAGGTCTTTCTATGATATTTTTTTATTTGTTTTAATATGTCTTTTTCGGCATCTAAGGTCATTTAGACCCTATACCTATTTATTTAAATTGAAATTATTGATTGAGACTGGAAGCGAACCCAAGACCACAGCACACGAGCTACTCCTAAGGGGGTATTAAAAACCAGTAGTAGATTAATTTAATGGACCAAGTGTAGAAGGAAGTGATTTAGTTCTTCTTTTTTTTTTTAAGAGGAGAAGGAGAAGAGAGAGGAAAGTAGAATATTGATGATGCTGAGACTATTGTCTCTTCTTTACTCTTTTGGACCTTTGATCTAATTACATATTCTTGACACATATTGCATTTCATTCAACATATAAACTTCTGTATTCTTTGGCAACTATTCAGATATTTGTATAAGGAAATTGCTTTAAGAACAAGGTGTTCTTATTACGATATAAACAAGCTCTCACATGCCCAGATAAGTTTTGAGTTTTCCCTGAACATGTAATTTTAATTTAGCTCCTAATTAAATAGGACATACAGTAAATATTGAGGCCGGGGGACTTGGCAACAGATAAGAGCAACGGCTACTTACTATGAAGCAATGTAGTCTGGCTGAATCCTGGAATAGTGGCACCTATAAACAAGCGTGTGGAACGCCCCCTGATAGCTAACATTTAAGACTGCGCAAAATAATCGATTAATCACTGATTATTTTCTTAAAAAATAATTTCACAATCGATTATTGGGAAAAAATCATTATTTTTGGGAAAAATGCATTTGAAAAGATCAGATGAGACTCGGATGTAAAAAAACAAGGACAAAAATTTTCCGCAGGACGAAAAAATTTAGTTTTCCAAAAAGGGGCGGAAAAATTTTCGTTTTGCAAAAAAAATTAAAATAATTTCCAAGGTAGGGATAAAAAATTTCTGCAGAAAATTTTGCTAGAGAAAAAAAAGGTATAATCGATTTTTTTTTTTCACAATCGATTATTCATTCGACAGTCCGGATCCAATAATCGATTAATCGGAATAATCGGTCTATTTGTCCAAAATTGGTAATCGATTATTTTTCATAATTGATAATCGATTAATTTTTCCCATAATCGAACACCCCTACTAACAATGCCATAACTTTAAATTAGTTTATTAGTTTTAAACTTTTAATTGGCCTCATTACCTAGAAGGAGAATTTAAAAAAAAATAGATTCATTATTACAAATCTGGGCATGAGAGATGAAAATTAATTTTTGATTTCCGGAGAAAGTAGGCATAAATAAGAGAAAGTAAAAATAGATTAAATAATTAGACAATCTTTTAGGCTACTTACTAATTTTCATAAACTATTTACGTTGTATAAAATTTTTTCTGTTTAAAAAAAAGAACATGAATATATAACCTTTAGGCAAAGAAAATTAAAATAAATATATTTATTTTGAAGCTACTAGCAGAGATGATGTCTGCATGCATGCATGCACGAATATACATAAAAACCTGCCATCATTTGAAAGGGCAAAATAATGATTTGTAATAATATAAAATTATTGTATTATGACGCAAGTGATAATATAGAAGGAAGGGGGGCAATGAGATTAAAATGAAATTTATGGAAATTAGTTATTGAAAGAATGGAGCCAAGACATATACTGTTTTTAAATTAGTGTTTTCAATAAATATCAAAACCGATTTGGGTAAATCTCTAAATAATTTGCTTAGGGGCTACAACTCTCCTTAATCTCCATTCAATGAAGGCTTCCTGATTAGCATCATCAATTTACAAATATGGAAAATATTCTAAACCCAAGAGAGGCATCGTCCCAGCATCCCTATGCTGTTCAGATCCCGACTAACAGAACTAGTCAATTCCATTCTTACTTTGTCCTCATGACCTCCCGTGATTGGAACAAGCTCCCTGCGTCTATCTTCCTCAAAACCTACAATCTTCAGACTTTCAAGTCTAATCTCAACAGGCACTTTCTCAGTTCCCGCAGTTGAGTTCCTCTTTTATGCTTCTCCTTTTGTTTTTATTTTCTTCTTGGCTGCTTGTGACAACTGATCAATATAGGTCTTCGGACCTTATGCACCCAATCCAAAAAAAAAAAAAACAATATCCTGTAAAATATGTAAAGTTCAAAAGTAAAACGTTTGCATTGGAATATTAGATTACGCCACAATAAACTTCAGACTACTCTTCGAGAAGAGGTAGTTGCTGTGACATCCCGTCCTTTGAAAGGGATCTAAAGAATGTTCCAGTTCGAGAGGAGTGGTACTGAGGAACTTCCTCCTCAACTAAGACATCTTCTCTAGCATAGAAGAGGTAGGATAAAAGAAACCTGGAACTAGAAATAAGGACTAGTTCATTAGTTAGAAAATATAAACGCTGAAGGAGTTAGAGAAAATTTCACGGGGTGTCAGAAGATAGATAGGGTAAGGGATCGCATGGGTTTGAGGTGTGTGTTTAGGAACACAAAATCACCTCAGGTAAATAAATAAACGGTAGGAATTTCAAATAATAATAATTAGAAAATATCGAAGTTACAACGCGAAGAAACTCTTGATATTAGTAATCTATAAATTAATCAGATTCCAAAATAATTCAAGCCTAGAAAGAATAACCTTCTATTTTGACTTATCACCCTTTGTGAAGACTTTCACAAATTGAGAACCAACTGGCCAAAAAAAAAAAAAATTATTAATCTCTCCTAATAAAAAGAAGATGAAATAATAACAGGTGCTGTGACGTGTCCGTATTCGATCCACCCACAAGGCACCTCTTCTTCCTCATCCTCGATCTCGTCAAGATATAGGCCTCAAACGACTTTACGACCATTGGCCTATTTAATTGACAGACAAGATTTTTCGACTTCCTACACGCACACGCACGCACACACACTTGCTCCGTATAAAATATGGCAACTCGGACAAACAGCGAAAGGTCAATTCGTTTATAACACCCTCTCCTTTCATATCTTCCTCTCTCTTTAATGGGATGAACCCGATGATATTTCAGATAAACAACACATGGACACAGAAAGCGATCACTTATTAATAATCATCATCATCATGATCATCAAAGATCATTAAGATATTGTATTATATTAACGCAAGAGGGATTAACCTTTAAATAACGACCTTTAAGGAATTTCTGGAATTTGTATTCTGGATCAATATTTAGAAATTTATAAACGATTAGTGATGATAGTCATAAATTTCAAAAAGAGAAAGAAAGAATGTTTGGAAAAAAGAGAAGAGAGATTTATATACTCTTTTTCTTTTTTCTTCCTCTTCACACATGATTTGTAAAGTGTAATTTATTCAAAAAAAAGGAGGAAATAAACAAAAAACTTTATTTTATTTATTTGTTAGAAAAAAAGAAATTTTGAATTTCTCTTATTATCCGTTATTTTTTTGAAGATTTCTTTCAATTCCTGATTTTTATGCAATTATATTTTAGAGACTTGAATGCCCGAAAGTAAACTTGGAGATTTGAATGCCTAAATAACGATATAATAAATTTTAATAAATATAAAGATAGCGAATTCATGAAAGGGGTAGTTGATGTGTTTAAATTTCAGCATTATATTACTAGTTACAGTAAAGGGATAAGTCCTGAAGAAGATCAAAACGCTGTGTGTTATTTTTTTACCCTTAAGAGGACTAGCGTACCTAGGATTTCAGTTTGGGGGGTGTGGGAAAGCCTAAAAATACCCCCCCCCCCCTTCGAAAAAAAACCTTTAAATAGTAAAACTTTTTCCCAATAGGCAAAATAATATATTAAAATTTTCTTCTCTCTCCAGTTATTAAAAAAAAAAAAAAAGAGCAGTAATTTTATTTTTTCAAAGACTTTGGAAGGGGAGGGGGAGCCGGTAAATTATCAATTGGACGTTAAATAAATATTTTAATAAATTCCTTCAAAGGTTAGGATTGTATGTTTATAAACCCTCCCCCCAAGAAATATATTATCAAGTGTTGAAACTGGAATACTCAAATGCTTGAGTTTATTTAGAAAAAAAAAAACTTTTATTTTATAGTTTATAAGATCAAAAGTAATTGCTATCTTCAAGTAAACGTAAAAGGAATAAAAAAAAAAAAATACTTCTAGTTTATTATTGAATAATTAACTTATTTTGTTATACCTATTTGTTTACTTCTCTCTCTTTCGTGCATCTTTTATTATTAATTATCTTTTTATTATCGTTTCAGTTTTATTTTCTCTTCTTTTATTTTCGTAAATGGTGATAAAGTTCTTAAAAAGTAATAAAATCGAACGGGATTTTTTTGACGTCATCTTTCATCCTTTATATAGGTACGATTTTAATGAAATTTACTAGCTATAAGAGAAAATTCGTCAAATAATTATAAAATTTTTGATTTAAAATAGAGAACACGGTTTTTTTTTTGAGATCTTTAAGCTACTTTTTTCTATTTTTTTGTTTTTAATTATGAAATTTTTTTTCTGGCCCCTTAAGATGACCCGGACACAGATCTGAAGCCCTATATAAGATACAGATGGAGAATACGATTTTTCATTTAAAAATGATTCCATTTTGTTTATGTCATTCAAGCAATTGTTATAGAAATAACGTCCTTGACCAATGGTTCAGGAGCTGCGTCATTAGGGGGGGGGGGGCAGGGGGCAAAAGCCCCCCCAAAGGCTCTGATTTTTATAAAATTCTATATTATTCTAAAAAAAAAATTATTTCAAAATACGTATATCTACGATATAAACTGTACAAAATTAAATTAAATTAAATATCTTTTGTCCAAATTTGAGTACCTATTTGTAAGTAAATTTTAATAAAAAAAAAGTTTCTCCCTCTCAAGAAAAAGTTGAAATGACGCCACTGTGGTTCCAAGGACGAGGGTTCGCATCCCGTCCCAGGCAAAAAAAATTTATTTCAATTGAATTGGATAGTAATCATTTGAAATAAATGGGTTCTAAATGGCCTCAGATGCCTGAAAAAGACCCTAAACAAATATTTTATTTAGAATAATATAAAATTTTAGTAAAATCAGAGCCCTTGGGGGGGGGGGCAAATGCTCTCCTCCCCTGCTCCCCCACCAAATGACGCCTCTGTTTGGTATCCAAATGGCTTAAATAAAATCATCGAATTGCCTAGGATCCAACCCGCGACTCTTGGTATACAAGGCAGGCGCGCTACCAAATACATCAAGCCCGGGGAATGTGTATCGTAATATTTATATGTGTATCGTTTAAAAGTCTAAGAAGCCCAAGAAGTCAAAAGGACTAAAAAAATTTAAAAAAAAAAATTTCTTAAGATTTTTAAAGATTTGTGAATCATTTAGAATGAAAATTTTTTATTTTCATTTCTTATAACAAAAAAAAAAAAAATGTGTTAATTTATGATACATTTATGTTTCATCTAATTAGAATCAGAATTGATTACTATTAATTAGGCCAGAAGTTCCAGCACTTGATAGTATATTTGTTAGGAGGCAGGGGGGGAGGGAGGGGGAGGAATTTATACAATCCTAGCCATTGAAAAGAATTTATTAACGGTTTTAACGTCCAAGTGATAATTTGAATTTCAATTCTTCAATTCCAACTCTCTTTTTCTTCTTAAAGTAATTGATTATGCTTATCTAAAAGAGTTTTGTGTTTGTTTATTCTTTCCTCTTTCGTGTGACTTTCAATCTTTCTCTCGCTCTCTTTCTCTCTCTCGCTCTCTCTCTCTCTCTCTCTCTCTCTCTCTCTCTCTTCACCTCGTTGCGATTTCTTTTAGTTTGAATTCTCACATTGACGAAATAATGAACACATTCATTTATCAAGTGTCCGTTTATGGAAAGGTCAAGAAAAAGAAGTTAAGTGGGAGAGGAAATCTGTTCTATATATCTTCAAATTCAATAAATAATGGAAAAATATGTTTTTGAATCCGTCAAAATAAAAACTTTAGAGACTTGAATCTATTTATATAATTCGCTAATGTCCGTCTGTCCGCTTTATTTACACCTCTTCCCGATGGAATTTCGAAAACAAATGTTTTATGCATAAAGAGGACCTTCTAGAGTTTATAGGAAAATTGTTTTAATCCCGAAATTCCTATAACTTTTTGGGTTATTAATTCCCCAAGTTACGATTTCTCCCATAGGAAATGCATAGAGAACCATTTATGTATTCTTTGCATTTGTGTATTCTATGAACGTAAACAAATCCTCAAGCATGGGCAGGCGCTGGATTGGAATATAGTAATGATAATTTTTTCATATTTTAGAAATGACGAGGGTCGGCCGCAGGCGGGCCCAAGCCTGTTGAGGGGGGCCCAGGGGTGCCGCGGCTAGTGTCTAAAAAACACTTAAAAGAAAATATTTAACTTTCTTCATTTTCATACATTTAATTGCAATGGCAATATTCTTCTTCTATCTTCGCCTTATCCCTATGTGGGGTCGGCAAAATTAATTTACAAAGAAATGAGACCGAGAGAAAAGCAAGCCAATCCGTATCATGGCCTGGGGCTTGATATGAAAAAGGGAGGAAAAAGGCTAACATCAAGGAAGAGAAGAATTTCCAGCCTTAGCTCGGATAACTCGTGGTCGCCATCCACGTACTCACTAAAAGTGAGCCCCTGAGTGAAATTTCAATGGCAATATTAATAATCTTAAAGCCAACGGGTGTGGGTTCGGATCTCAGACAGGTGAACGAATTTATTTGAATCATTTGGATACGAAATGGTATAATAAATCGAATTCACCTGGACCCTGGTATATATCGTATCTAAATAATGTGTATCGTTAAAGCCTCTATGGTCTAAAATGCCGAAAAGACTTAAGAAGCAAAAATCGAAAACCATATTCTCTTGTTTGAAGATTACAATCAAAAAGTAAAATTAAACCTAGTTCATTTATTGTTGCCGTATTTTTTTTAAACCCTTTTCGGCTACTGCGGCCATTTAGGGGCTATAATTTAATCAGTAGAAACGGCCAGAAAACATTCAACTCAAGATAAAAAGGAATTTACTTCGGGAAGTCAGGTTGTGTTGACAGTAATAAGAAAAAAGTAATTTTTCGAAAAAAGAAAAAATTGAAAAAAAAAACTGAAAAAGTACATCAGTAAAGTACTAGTACTTTTTGGTTTGAAAAGCTTATTTTCACGCTCCAGCGAGGGTGTCTAACATAAGTACAAAATTTCAACCTCTTAGCTCAATTCGTTCATGCTTTAAATTGAACCCAAACAGGCCATGTCGCGAAAACCACTTTTTTTGGATTCAGGGGACCTCAAAACGTGTATATCCATCAAAATCTCGACATCGAATTTTTGACATGAATCCAATACTTTCTCTCTATATATATTAACATATATATAGAGGTAAGAGAAATAAAAATAGAAATAGAAACTTTTTAAAAGAAATATAGATTGATTAAATTTACAGTAACGAGAGACCACCTGTTTGTTTTCTTTTAAGAACCACATTGAAAATTAATAGATGGTTTTGCTTGGTGTTCTGGAATGGAACCGCGAATTGACCCAACAAATAAAAAAAAAAAAAAGAACGCACAAACACGACTAGCATGTTTAGTTAGTTCGAATTCTTTGCAACGGCTAGTAACATCAAATCACGAAGTAACTCTCAAACTGGCCCTGGAGAGTAACGATATATGTAAAACAGGGAAGCAATTGATACAGATCTGTCTAGGGGCTTAGTGGATGGACATCCATCACAAGGTTGAACCCGAACCTAAACCTGAACCCGGTCGGTCGGTTCGTTCAATTAGATTGGACCGCGTGACATTGCATTCATGCCTCATGCCAAATGATTGATTCCTCGCTTGTGATGTCATTAAAATAGTCTCCACTGTACGCTTGGGCGGCGGTTTATTGTTTATACCTATGTCATATTTGCATATTTAATTAATAAATCGAGGATTAGATTAATTATTCTTCGAGAGATTTTTGTCTTTAGAGATTAGCATAAACATCCGATGTAGCTCCACCTCTAATAACTAAAAAGAAATTAAATTTATTTTAAAATATATATATGCTAATATATAATAATAATAATAATTTTATTTTATACTTTTATGTATTTGTTTACACTATATTTTTTTTTGTGATATATCAATTAATATTTTTTTTTACGTTCGTTTACTTATTATTATTCAAAACTCGTAGCGATTATGAATTATTCAAATTCATTTGAGAAACATACGTATAAACGTTTTTTATTATAATTTGACATTAATGTACTTCTTTTTAAAATAATATGACAACAATTAACAATGGAAGATTGAATCAATCAATATTCATTAAGTTTAAAATGAGAATTGAAAAAAAATCAAATGATAAAAAAAAGAAATTTAATTCTTATATAAAAAATCTGGTGTGACCGGTCGCACAGCACACAACTTTCTCTTACCTTCGGTAATCGAAAGTTGTGTTCTGTGCTTGTCACACCAGATTTTTTTGTGGCGACATATATTTAGCTTCCGACAGTACGGTACATTTGAATTTCAAGATGTAAATTTTATAAGTATGGGAAAATATTTATATTTTGTCACCATGGCAACCCCACCATTCCTCCTATCTTTCCTATGGAGTACAAGAGTAAAATGGTCTTCAGAAGATTTCAAAGACAAAATAAGAATATACATTTTAAAGAGCATCTAAAAAATAATTGATTTTTTAATTTTAATAAAAATGATCGAGGGATCCACACGCCCGCAGCATGTCTGCATAGTGAACCTTTAGGGACACACAAGAATATACACGCCCGCACCAGGGACACACAGGGATACACACGCCCGCACCAGGGTCACACATTTTTCTTCTGGTCACTTTCGATCTACTGTGTGTGTTCCTTGTGTAGACGTCTATGTCCTTGTGTGTCCCTAAATGTTCACTATGCAGACCTGCTGCGGGCGTGTGGATCCCTTGATCATTTTTAATCATTTTTACTCGGGATTTGCTCGTTTATATTCTACATATTGATATCCAAAATTCTCAAAGCTTAATACAAAAAGGGAGGCGCCTAGTACAATCCGTTACATCCCAGCTCATATTAAATTATATAATTTTTAACGAGAAACTCGACAATGAATCTCGTATGACGTCATCATAGAATGCTACCTTATTAGGTGGATAAATTTAAAACCCCTCGTTTTTCTTCTTCCATCATTCAACAAAATCTGTTTTTCAAAAGGGAGAGAAAGAGAGACGCAGGTGTTTTGAATGCCGAGAATGTTGAGTGGGAGGACAGACACACAGACAGACGGACGGGCCGGATGCACTCCAGATCTCTAGCTAGCTAGCTAGGTACCTGCTGCTCTCTCTCTCTCTCTCTCCTCCCGCACATTCGGAACATGTGTCTATCTCTCTCTTTTCTCTCTCTCTCTCTCTCACTCAATCCATAAACGCTTTCTCTTCTCTTGTTGCTCTTGATGCAAAATGGTCCAGCTGGCATGTTTAGATGAATACTTGGTCTCTCGTCCCCATCTAGCGGATGAAGCGAGAACCAGAGGAATAAATTTTAAGGTGAGAAATAAATTGGGAATTGAAAATGCCCCCCAAAGAGATACAGTAGCTATAGATGTGGAATATCTTCTGTAATTTTTTTTATTTATTTCCGATGGCCCTTTTTTTTACTTTACAAGACTGTAACAAACGCTAATTGTTATCCAAAGTTTTCAAATTGGTTTGAAAAGGCAACTATTCAGGGCTAAAAAATGAACTTGTTGTTGCCGTGAACTCTTAAATTTATTCATTCTTATGAAATGTTTTAAATTTTAACTGAAATTTTTGTTTACCATATTATGATGGTAATATATTTAAAAAAAAATGATATATTGAAATTTGATATTCTATAAATCGTAAGTATTAAAAACAAGGTCAAATGATACAACTTAATCGCCTGAAGAGTTTAAAATAAATTAATCATTAAATAACTAATTATTTGTATTGGACGCTTTTCTAAACTAATTATAACAGAAAAAATATAAGGAGTTTTTAATTCCAAAATATAGTCTACCAATTAATTATAAAAAAAAAAATAGCAACAGTGTCGAAATAGCCTGTCAAAAAAGACTTTGAACAAAATCATTGTGTGGTTTTATGAAACCACGATGCAAGTGAAACTTTTTTCGGATCGTAGGCGTTTAACTGAAAATTTTCAGAAAATAATTCAATTAAGGGTATTAAAATCGCGTTTTTAATCTTAACTTAATAATTGGAAAATGGGAATGATAATGGGAAATCAATAGACGCATGTTAAAAACTGAGAACAATATTTATTTAGTAATTGAAGATTTGAATCATTTTAAATTATTTTAAAAATTATATTTTATCAATTTAAAAATTGAATAATTAAATCTCACAATTATTTTTTTATAATTCGTCATATACGGTATATTAAATTTCAACTTTCCTATTTTTGTCGTCATCATGACGTCACGGCTTGTGACGTCATGGCTTATAGCGTCACGCTGATAGAAGAGCGAAAAACTTTGAGGCCATCAAATAAAAGTTCCACTTAAAAAAAAAATCCAAAATAATCTCCTAAAAATATTTCAAAGACCAGCATTTGAATAAAATAATGAGGGAGTTTGGAAAAATAGTGAAAATTGTTCCTTAAAGTCATCAAATTCATTCCTTCCGCGATAACATATTATTATTAATCTTTCTTTCACTGTTGGTGAAATTCGCATAAATTTTGATAACAAAAAAAAAAGTACAATCGCTTTCTATCAGATTATATAATAATAAAAACAAAATAGTAATAAATCTCTACTTGATAGCTATTGACATCAGATAAGAAAGGTCATGACATGTTTAAGAACTAAACAAAAAATCTGATGTGGTTCCGTAAAAGAAAAAAATCTCAAATATTTTAGGCACGTGAATGAAATTCAATTTTCTTGGTCCAATCTTTTAGAAATTATTTGGAAATTCTTTTTATTTGTTTTGGTGCATGTACAGTCGGCGCCTCAAGTACCTGATGTGCTCGGGTGTGGAGCCTTGAGCTTGGTCAACCAAACCAATATTTTTAAAATAAATAAATCATCTTTTTTTAATGCTTCTTTGAAGACAACATAACCGACAGCTAAGCATTTCGGTGGCTTAAGCTCAAGGCTCCACCCTCGATTATATCAGGCACTTATGGCGCCAATTGTATCGTCTCTAGATCTAATTTAACTCAAATAGAATGATAATTCATTTTAAATTTTAAAAATAAATACATTCAAAATATTTTTATAATCTTTACATTTTATTTATTGGATCAATAATTGTATTGTACTGGAAGGCAGGTGAAGTAAAAAAATTTGGATGCTTACAGAATACCAAGTCAAATGTATTGTCCTAACATCAGTCGTTGTATCGTACATAAGATACTGACGCTCTAGGGCATCTAAAATATAGCCCAGGGACGGTGATTATATCATATTCTTTAGATAGATTGTCCAAAAAATTAATAGCTTTCTTTAAAATTATATTACAACTTAAAAAACGGCGCCCTAGTTGAGCTTCGCCCCCTCGGTCCTAAAAGGCTAGTTACGCCGCTGGAGAGACCAAGTGCATTTAAGCTATGAAACCAACACATAGATGCATGTTATCTATTGCTATAGAATTGACTAAAGCCCGGTAGTTAGGCAGCCCAAATGGCAGTTTTTCTGTGGGGGAGGGCCGCCCCCCAAAGCCTTCTCCAAAACAAAAAATACCTATTGTTTTTCTTAATGATTTTATTTTTTTAAATAATTATTTTATTAACTCTAATAAATTCTAAAATCTAACAAAAAACTTATAAATAATTGAAAAAATCTCTAATATTTACGAATTTTGTATTAAAATTATTTTTTATTTCAAGAAATTTTTTTTTTTATTTGTTTTTTATTTATAATTATTATATTATCTAAAAAAAATTTCTCCACTTTAAGTTTCTTGGAGAAGGGGGGTTCATAAAACTTGCCCCCCCCCCAAGCAGAAATCCTGACTACTACTGGGCAGAACGACCCTTTTTGGCCAAAGAATAACCATAAAAATTTATCTTGAAATAAAAATCATCTCAATTTTTTAATCAGAAAAAAAAGTTTAGTGAGCGTGTGCCATTTAGGCTGCCTAACTACCGGGCTTTAATCTTAATACTATTGTAATAGATGGTATATTTGCTCATACAGACAAAATTTTTCAAATGCCTTAATTAATTAATAAATCTTATCAAAAATAAATAAAAAAATAAAAAAATTAATATTATCTCTCTAACTAATCGCGTCTCTAAGCTCTCCAGGAAAGGCTGAATCAGATCTCTAGCCGATGGATACTTTTAAGATGATACACAGAGTATTTTAAATTTCTAGTGGCTAAATAAATGAAAAAATAATAATTTTGACTATATTTGTATATGCACATATCAAAGTCGTAACTAAACCGTAAAGATTATAAAAATATTTTGACTGTATGCAATATATACAGGGGTTGAAGAGGGGTTTAAGAAAAAGAGAGTTTGAAGAAGAAGAAAAAAAAAAGGTGATCGATGAATGGATCCGATAAGACATAAACAAAAGCCGTCTGATTGACCACGAATTTCACGCACGTTTCTGCTTAAAGTCCGTGAGCTTAGTTATTTAGACCTCTCTCTCAGAGAGAAATGCACAGCTCTCTTAAGTTCACGGCTCTTTTGACCCGTATAAAAATATTTGATAACTTTAGAATACCCGGTAAGCATTTAGATAAGTTGCAAGGTCTTTTATTTTTGTGATATTTATCTCTCGCTTAAAATTATCAAAAACCCATTGTCTCCTTTCAATTTTCATGTTTTTTTTTTTTTAATTTAATTAAATATTAGATTATCTGATTTATTTATTTTAAAATTTCGGATGTATAAAAGACCTAGATCAGCATGGTAGCCAGAAAAACTTTATTCAGGGATGTTGGATGATCTGAGATATGATCTCCACTCTCAAACTAAAAAAATCTGGTGTTACTCGCAGCACACAACTTTCTCTTACCCTCGGTAATGGAATGTGGTGTTATGTGTTTGTTACACCAGATTTTTTTGTGTCGGCATATATTTAGTTTCCGACAGTACGGTACATTTGAATTTCAAGATGTAAATTTTCTAAGTATGGGAAAATATTTATATTTTGTCACCATGGCAACCATTTCTCCTATCTTTCATATGAAGTACAAGAGTAAAATGGTCTTGAGAAGATTTCAATGGCAAAATGAGAATATACATTTTAAAGAGCATCTAAAAAAAATAATTAATTATTGAATTTTAATCAAAATCGTTGGAGCAAATTTTGAGAAAATGGAAAAAACTGAAAAAGTGCTTCAGTAAACTAGTAGTACTTTTTGGCCGATTTTGTTTAAAAGCTTATTTTCACGCCCTAAGTAGGTTCATGCCCAAAATTGAACACACACAGACAGACTATGTAGTAAAAACCAATTTTTTGGATTTCGGGGACCTCAAAACATATATGGACCCTGTTATGCAATGATGTGTCAAAGACCAAACATCGAGTTTTGAGAAAATTAACAATAAAGTTTTTTGTTGACATTGGATTATATATAATTTTTGTTGTCAATTTTGCAAGTAACATTAAATATAAATTTTTTTAGGACATATTTCATAAAAAATACTATTAATTAAAGCATTTGAAACAATATTCCGTGCTTAACTCAATTTTGAATTTTTTGGTCTTTGAACACCATTGCATAACAGGGTCCATATATCCATCAAAACCTCGACATTGAATTTTTTACATGAAGAGGTACTAGATACTAGAGGTAAGAGAAAGTAAAAATATAAAATGGAGAGAGTCACCAAGACAGAATCTTGGATGGGTGACTCTGAGAAATAAGCTTGTTGAACGTCCCATTGTTGTCATTGGTATTTATACAATTTAAAACGCTGATGGCTTCTGAAGCCGAAAAGGGTTTAATTAAAAAAAAATCTCAGATATTTATATATTTGAAGCCAGTCCCTTATACTATTACAATCACAATATACAGTATTAAGTTAAATATATAATTCGCCAATTTGTATGTTGTTAGTACCAAAATAAAGTTCAGAGCTTTGTGGAACTCATCATTATCTCAACTCTAAGATAGTGTATTAATTAATAAAAAATAAAATTTGATAAAATAATTGAAAAGTTGATTTTTACATTAAACTTCAGATTCGATCTGAAATTGTTTTTTATTTAATCGGCCAAGGGAGGGGATTTAATAATGCTGAAATATTATTAAATAAAATTAATAAAAATGATCACATGTTTGGTGTTCTAACAATTTTAGGGGAGAGTTCCGTTATTATTCCACTTTCCTTATGTGAAGTAGGACTTGTAAAAAAAAAAAAAAAAATTGTGAAAGATGGTTTGTTAAAAGAAGGTGGTTGCACTATTTAACTCAATTTGCATATTCAGTATATATATTCAAAAGGAACAGAGAAAGACTCTCTTTTCGAAAGAGTCTCTTTTATTATAATGAAAAGAAGAGGAATTTGTCAGAATTTTAATCTCTAAAATTATATCAGAGCCTTGACTAGAGTTATTTCCACCTGAGAAATTTTCGCACCTCTCTAAGAATATAAATAAAATTTTTAAAAATACTCAGAACTCCACTACATCCACTGAGATTTCGATTCTTTTGTTTAGTCATTTGTGAATTTAAAATAAAATGTTTCATATTAAAATTGAGTATCCCCTCCTCAGTGGGATTGAGAGATAATGACAATGCTAATAATGATAACCCTACAAGCCAAAGGGTGTGGGTTCGGTTACCAAGCGTTCTGATGAAAATGCATTTAAATCAATTGAATACCAATTTTTATAAATAAATGTGCTTGGATCAATTGTAACCAGAGGTGTACAAAATCCTTTAAAAAGGGATTAGCAATCCAATCCGTAGATCCGGGCAATTCGGACGATCCGATCAGGAGATTAGAAAAAGGATCACTGTTCCGATCGGCGATCCGGAAATCTGAACCAGGCTTGCGATCCAAAAATCCGATCCAGTTTCTGATAATATTGTTGAATTAAAATCTATTCCTTCTGCCGAATATGCACATTTTTACACTTTTGAATGAAAGATAGTTTATATAAAAAGATTTCAAAGATTTAATTCTTCGAAAAGGATCGCAAAAATTCAGGATTGGTAATTCTTCGAAAATGATTAACGACCCGATCCTAGATCCAGAGAGCAAAAAGGATTTCAATTCAGATCTTTAAATTCAAAAGGATAGCAAACCTGCTCATCTCTGATTGTAATGAAAATATTTAGTTTCGTTTCAAGACTAGATGGCCTCAAATGACAAAAAAACTTTAAAAAAAAAAATTAAAAATCTTAAGCTGACATCATTCCAGATAAAATCTGTCATTTTAATTCCTCAATATATATAAATATAATATTAAACCCTAAGACAAATAAAAACAAAAGTAAGATATGCGAAATTAAAATAAAACGACGATAAAATACAATATCATACCATCCAAGCAAATAATGTTTAAGGATAGGCTCTAACAGAAAAAAAAATCGTGCTTTTATGTATAATTATAATTTCCCATAAATAATGTTAAACTCCAAATTTATTTTTGCCATTATATAATTATTAAAAACGTTTTTATTTTAAATAAAAGCTTTTAATGTATAACCAGTTGTTGACACTCATATATAAATAATTAATAGACAGCTAGTGGTATTCATTGCTTTGATGTAAAGGTCAAACATGTTAAATGTTTAATTCAAATTAAACGAAGAGTTGTTACAATTATTGTTTTATAAAAGGACACTGCCCTCTTATTTTTGTTTTCCTTCCTCTCCTTCTCCAATTAATTAATAATTCATTAAATGAATGGATTTGTATATTCTTAGAGTCATCAGTTTATATTAAATTATTTATTAATTAATCATTGAATGACTATGAATAAAATTTAACTAATAATCGGGATATAAGTAAAAAGATAAATCTACCAAATTGTATAAATAAATATGTCTGGAACCCCAAAAGCATTTAATCAAATTATAAATGAAAATATGATCCCCCTCGTAGGTGAGAGGTTAAATATAGTGACAAATGTTAATATTGATAATCTCAATAGCCAAGAGGAGCGGGTTCGGGTCTCAGGGGCAAAGCCCGCCGAAAGCGGGATTTAAGCACTTGCCGAAGGATTTGCTTTACATGAACGTTTTTGCTGAATGTTTTGAATTATTTTTATAAATTATATAAAAAAATCGTAAAATAAGTTCAAATAATCACGAAAGGGGAAAAAAGAATGAAAACTCCAAAAAAGCAAAAAAAAAAAAAAAGCATAAAAAATGCAATCTCATTTCACTTAGTTTTGCGTAATTCGTGTAGAAAATTAAATATCTAATTGTTGATTAAGAAATTCAGCAATAAGCAGGAGGGTAAAGGGTGTAATTACCCCCCCTCCCCCTCCCCCCGAGATTTGAGAAAAATATTTTTCTTGAAAATTAAATAATAATATAAAATATAAACCAGCAAAAAATAATAAACTAGAAATTACATACTACAAACAAAATTAAATGTTGCCCACGGGGCTTGGAGTAGTTGGTAGCGTGTCTACCTTCTATACCGAACGTCGCGGGTTCGGACCCCAGGCAGTCCGAAGATTTTATTTAAGGCATTTGGATACCAAATGGCTTAAATAAGAAAGCCTGGACCCCAATACGTATAATAATCAATAACGGATATCGTTTAAAGTCTTAAATGGCCTAAGTTGCCGAAAAGACTGTGTGTATGAATGTGTGAATGTGAGTGTGAATGAGAAAAAATCTGGTGTGACTGGCGCACAGCACACAACTTTCTCTTACCTTCGGTAATCGAAAGTTGTGTTCTGTGCTTGTCACACCAGATTTTTTGTGTCGAAATATATTTAGTAGGAACCGACCGAATATTCGGTTTCGGTTACGGTTTCGGCCAGTTTCGGCCAAAAATCATGGTTTCGGCCGTAGTTTCGGTTTCGGCCAAAAAGTAGCCGAACCTTTCGGCCGGCCGAACCGAAACCAGAGTCTGAAAAAATGTGATGAGACTCGCATGCAAAAAAAAAAAAGGTCAAATAATTTGCACTTGAGGGAGAAAAAAAATTTAGTCTCCCTAAAAAAAAGGTAAAATGATTTTCACCGAAGGGGAAAAAAATTCAAAAAAAAAAAAGATAAAATGAAAAAAATTTTTTATAGGAAATACAAGTTTCGGTTTCGGTTTCGGTTGAAAATCTTGTTTCGGTCGGACCCTAATATTTAGTTCCCGACAGTACGGTACATTTGAATTCAGATGTAAAATTTATAAGTATGGGAAAATATTTATATTTTGTTACCATGGCAACCAAATCTCCTATCTTCCCTATGAAATACAAGAGTAAAGTGGTCTTCAGAAGATTTCAATCGCAAAATGAGAATATACATTTTAAAGAGCATCTAAAAAATAATTGATTTTTGAATTTAAAAAAAAATCGTTGGAGCAAATTTTGAGAAAATCGAAAAAAACTGAAAAACTACATCAGTAAAGTACTAGTACTCTTTGGCCGATTTTGATTAAAAGCTTATTTTTCCGGTCCCGGGGGGTGTTTAACTTAAATATAAAATTTCAACCTCGTAGCTCAATTCCTTCATGCTTAAAATTGAACACACACCCACACACCCACCCCCCCCCCCCACACACAGACAGACCATGTCGCGAAAACCACTTTTTGGATTCAGGGGACCTCAAAACGTGAAGATCCATCAAAATCTCGACATCGAATTTTTGACATGAATCCAATACTTTCTCTCTATATATATATTACATATATACATAGGTAAGAGAAAGTAAAAAGTGTGAATGTTTAAAAAAAAAAAATTAAATGTTATTTTTAATATAAAATTTTAAAAATTTGAATAATAGACCCTACTGGTGAACAAGTACAGAATGTAACTTTAAATTACAGAAAGGAAGAGAAAGTTGTGTGCTGTGTGAACAGTCACACCAAATTCCTCCCACCTCACCATCTCCTCCTATCCCCCTTCCCGAAAAACTCCCTGGATCATCCCTTGTTATAATAAGCACCTATAGGATTATTTACGAATATTTGAATTAAAAGATTTCAAAAATATTTTACATTCTTGGTAGAAAATTATGAAAAGAATAAAATTTTGTTATATTTTAAAGGAGAAAGTAGGCAGGCTATTATTTTAAATCCAAAATCAAGGTTATTATAAATTTTTTTTTTCCCTCTTCTTCACGAATAAATTTCAATTACGTAAACAACAGCCACCAGCGTTTAATCAAATCTGCATATAAAATATTAAAATAATAATAAAAAAAGAGCTTGAGGCTGACCTTTTAAAAATTCTATTATAAAATTGATATAAAAAGGCTATTTTTCATAATAGGAAGGACGAAAATTTCTTTTTTTTTTCTCTCTCAGTGGAATGTCATTTGATTTAATTTGTTCACAATGAGGGAAATTACCACCTTTAGCCCTCACCTTGTAACCGCCCTTGGCTAGATTGAAGAAATTTGATATGTATTTCCTACACTATATTTGTAAACTTTCTTATTGGTGATTGTTCGAATCCAGCTTCTAAGCTTTAATAAATATTTCTCAACCCTTCCCTTTCGACAAGTGACAGACGGACACACCGCTATTATATATACGTAGTATAGATTATGGGAGTTTTTAATTATTGACGTCATTGTAAAAAGGGCTAAAAATAAAAAAAATAAAAAAAAGTTGTATTAATTATTTATTAAAAATATTGTCTACTTATTCTGCAGTCGTTTTTCAAGTACTGTTCACTTACTCCGACTTAAGCGAACTATTATTTTAAAAAACGAGAGAGGGGAGCAAAACCGTAAAACCGACAAATGAAAAAACCTTTTGAGGGGTAATAATAGATAGAATAGACAAATCTCTATTAGATTGTCTCCTTGATAAAAAATTCCAATTTAGTAGAAAAATATTGTCTCATTTTCTCGAAACTAATTTTTTTAAGTGAAAATTCAACTTTTTTAAAATTACCAAAAAATTTATAATCATAATATATCATATATGAAGTCATTAGAAAGAAAGAAAATGCATTGATATGATCAATTTCATTGAACTTAAAAAAAAAAATCTGGTGTGACTGTCGACAGCACACAACTTTCTCTTACCTTCGGTAATCGAAAGTTGTGTACTGTGCTGTCCACCAGATTTTTGTGTCGACATGTATTTAGTTCCCGGCAGTAGGGAATATTTGAATTCAGATGTAAAATTTATAAGTATGGGAAAATATTTATATTTTGTTACCATGGCAACCATTTCTCCTATCTTTCCTATGAAGCACAAGAGTAAAGTGTGCTTCAAACAATTTTGAGGGCAAAACGAGAATATACATTTGAAAGAGCATCTAAAAAATAATTGATTTTTGAATTTTAATCAAAATCGTTAGAGCGAATTTTGAGAAAATCGAAAAAAACTGAAAAAGTACATCAGTAAAGTACTAGTACTCTTTGGCCGATTTTGATTAAAAGCTTATTTTTCCGGTCCCGGGGGGTGTTTAACTTATATATAAAATTTCAGCCTCATAGCTCAATTCCTTCATGCTTAAAAGTGAACACAGACACACACACACACCCACTCACCCACCCACACCCACCCACAGACAGACCATGTCGCGAAAACCACTTTTTTGGATTCAGGGGACCTCAAAACGTGAAGATCCATCAAAATCTCGACATCGAATTTTTGACATGAAACCAATACTTTCTCTCTATATATATATTACATATATACATAGGTAAGAGAAAGTAAAAAAACGACGCGTTTATCAGTCAGGTGAGAGGGAGATATAATAAATTCCAAATCCGCTTAATTAAGGTGCATGTATAAATGAAAAAAAAAAAAACAATAGCCAATGGAGGGAACAACACTTGTCATAATTAAAAGTCAACCTCTGACCTTAATGAATGGTGGGGGTAAAGTCAGAGAACTTGCTCGCAATCTATTCCTTCCGGACACTTGACCGGTCATTCGAATGTACGAGTGAATAATTAATGAAATTAAATATAAAGTTACAATTAAACAACGATAGAATAGAAGAGGTGAAGGAACCCTCACTCACCAAATAGAATGAGGTGGTGATTGGGCCATAAGTGCACGATGCACCAGGAGTAACAGAATCTTTTGTAGGGTTTTCAAATTAAATACTTGAATTAACTTACCAAAATTTTTTCAAAGCCAAAAAAGAGATAGGATTGGAGAATCATGATGTCATCGATATACGGATATCTCCCAGAATGAATGAAGAATCTAAAAAAGGAAAAGAAAAAATTTAAAAATAGAGGGATGTAAATTATCTTGCCGTATTTGTATTTACAGTACATTTACACTCCTATGATCTGGGAAATAAGAAAAAGAAATTTCACTGGGCTGATACTATTAATAATTCTAAATTAATATTTTTTTTTTTTTTTTTTTTTTTAAACAATGAAATAATCACAAGTAGAAAACGCATGGGTGGGACTTAATATTGTCCTCACTGTACAAACTTTCAGTACCACAAAACCTGTACTAAATTTTGACAATTTTGCTTGATCTGAGGATGAGTGCGACTAGCACCCGAAATGTCGGCAACGAAATATAAAGTTTTTTGTAGTTTTTTTATTTAACCTGGCTGCTGTCCGGAAAGGCTCCCGTTCTTTTTCCAATTTGAATATCTACAGTCATTCAACTCAAGAAATTCTATCAGTAAATTACTAAGACAATTGATTTTTATTTATTACCAAAAGTCTTAGTAATTTACTGATAGAATTTCTTGAGTTGAATGACTGTAGATATTCAAATTGGAAAAGAAACGGGAGCCTTTCCGGGAACAGCAGCCAGGTTAAATAAAAAAACTTTACAAAAAACTTTATATTTCGTTGCCGACATTTCGGGTGCTAGTCGCACTCATCCTCAGATCAAGCTAAAATTGTCAAAATTTAGTGCAGGTTTTGTGGTACTGAAAGTTTGTACAGTGAGGGACAATATTAAGTCCCACCCATGCGTTTTCTACTTGTGATTATTTCATTGTTTTAAAAATCTCTTTTTAACTCACATTGTTAATATTTTTTCAGCAGCTGATGAAGGATTGCTGTTAATGCATATAATATGCATGAAACGCATGAAATATAAGTATTATAAAACATCCAGAATTGATTTATATTTGCTGCCAAAAATCTTAGCAATTTACCATTTCCTACAATTGTCCATTTGGCACACCATAACTCTAATTGTTAATTCTAAATCATAATCATTACCGGATTTACAAGCCTTAAGGGGAATCCAAATTGTTGAGGGACCCTTAAAGAAATTGCAAAGCAAGTGTTATATATACAGTATTTAAATATATTACAGCATTATAGTATCCGAAATGAGCTCTCTTCAAGTTTAAATCCTGTTTTATTCAAAATTTATGAATAAATCTTCTTGTATTATGTTAGATGTAAGACTATATTTTAATAATTATATTTTCTTTTTATATTTTCCAAATTTGGTTACCTACAAGATTCTATTGTTGTTATTAAAATAATCGATCTTGATAACGAAACCCTTAAATAATTAAAATAATAAAAAGCCACTACTATATATAGAAATTGGAAAAAAAAAATCTAAGAAGTTATGGTAAGCAACGGTTGCAAATATCGCCAAGAGAGGGAGAGGATTTCCATACAATAGAAGGCATTACTTGTTGTTGGTCTCCTCAGTACCGGAACGTCATCGCCCCAAGCCTTATTTCTCCTCTCTCTCTTTTTCTCTAAATGTCATCATTAGCTGCCAAGTTAAGTGAAACATTGAGCCAGTGGGTTTTTATCCAATTAGAAATGAATTCAAATTCAGAATAAGTGAAATAAAAATTTCAAAAAATTAAAACGCTTTTATTTAAAAGGAGGAAATAAAAGCGTGGGCATTTTTGCTCATCACTCGATTCAATGTTTAATTGTTAGTAATTGTGTTTTTTTATATCAAATGCTAGAAAGTAAAAATTTTTAACGGTTTGTAATAAATATCTCCCTCTTTATTTATTTATTTATTATATCCTTAAAAAAAAATTTCTAATGTCCATAAAGTATCCTTCCATCTTCTTGTCTTTCTTTAGAAAGTGCCGCCACTTCTTTTCCTTAATTAATTAATCTTATTGTCCGATGAAGTGGCGGCGTAGACACCGACACGACGGTTCCCATTTGACCAAGTGCCAAGAAACGGATAGAAAAGGAATATAATGGGGATTTTATTACACGGATATACTCATAGAAATTCTTTTAAAAAAAAGTCTATAATTTCAGAAAAAAAATTAGGTAGAATATATGCTGGGATGAGCATCCTTTTGGATTAAAAAAAATCCGTAATCCGATTCAGGATTTTCGGATCTGGATTGAAATTCTTTTTTTTTTAGGCAGGATCTTGGTTCTGGATCGAAATCATTTTTGCTCTCTGGATCTAGGAGGGGTTTCTTTTAGAAGGATTAGCAATCCTGGATTTTTTGGGATCCTTTTCAAAGATTTGCCAATCCTTTACTTTTTAGTAAATATGTATATTCTTTTGATTCACCCAAATGTTTTAAAATCATGGCCATATCGGATCCTTTTTCTAAATCGGAATCGAATTAGCGGATCGGATCGTCCGAGTTTGCCGGATCGCTAATCTTTTTGCAGCAGCCGGTTCGGATTAGTAATCTAATCTGACGATGAAGAGTGATCAACTGGTCCGGATCTGCAGATCTGATTTACTAAACCTTTTTAAGGAATTTTGCCCATTCCTGAATATATGAGGTATGATAGGTATTTTATCCCTCCGAAAATACAGTGTTTTTGTTGAACGTTTTACTTTACTTTTGAGCACGAGCTCCTAAGTGTATGTGTGTGTGTGTGGGTAATAAAACAAGGAAATGGGGTTTCCTCTTGCAGCAAAGCACCTGAAGATGTGAACACGTGCAGAGGTCTCTTTTTAAAAGGAGACGAGGTCCTCCATCCGAACAAGAGCTGCTGCTACTGCTGGTGAGTGTTTTTTTTTTTTTTTTTTTTTTTTTTTTTGTACGACGTCTTCCGGTTCGATCTGATGAATCCGCGCATCTGGGTCTCTCAATACCACCATCTGATTTTTTTGTTTATTTAAATACACTTATAATCAAGTTCAATGTTTTAATATCCAAACAGGTATTAGAAAAAATTTCACTGTTTATTGGAATATTTTTTTCTGTGATAATTTAGTGCGAACATGACGCAAAATATGTACGGACATTTGTATAATCAATTGAGTGATTATTTTTATTATTGCTAATTTAGATTTTATTCTCTATATAAAAATTTAAATAAATTAAAAAAAAAAATTAAATTAAAAGCACTAGGTTATAAGATTCAAAGATTTATTAAAAATTAACATTTTTAAAACTTTATGCATTTTCCGCACTCATGTATTATCAACAGAAGCTGTAAAATAACTTCTGATGATGGCATCAGTGTCGAAATTCGCATTAAGTTTTAAAAATGTTAATTTTTAATAAATCTTTGAAACTTAGAACCTAGTGATTTTAATTTAATTTTTTTTTATTTATTTAATATTTTATATTTCAACTAGAGCTTATGGTAGAGAGTTTAAAAATGAACAATCGCACGCAGTGGAATCGGATTTTAAAACATGAAATTGAATGCTTTATTTTTTTATCATAAACAATATTTTTTTCTCTTAATGAAAAGCTTTTTTATAAAAGTAGGCCTAAATAAAATTATGAGAATGTAATATAGAAATTAATAATTTCACACCCATTTCCGATGACTATGAGAAAGTGTAGACATATATAGATTTTTTTTTATTCTTTAAAATGAACAAATTTGAGTAAAATCTACTAGTCGACTGGTATTAAATAACAAACCTCTTTTTCCCAAGGGATAGTTTTTTATGGGGCGGATATTTTGACATCATAGGTCCCCTTTCGTCTTCTTTTTTTTCTGATTGAGAAATATTTTAATATAGTAAAACACGTCGAGGAGGGAGAGAGGGAGTCACCAGCCCTTTGGCAACAGATGTGCAAGTAGGTCCCGAGGGCTCCACTTCCTGGACAAGTGCAGGTCGGTACAGCATCCGGTTCCGGTCCAGAGGGGGCTGATCTCATTTCAGACAGACAGACAAGGAGCTTTTATTTCTTTGATTTGACCACCCAGTGACTTAAGATAAAAGAGAAAAGGTCAACGACCTCTCCTGCATTTACTAGCCTATAATCTATTGTTACATAAATATATAAGGGAGCTATAATATATAATAATCTAAGGAATATCAAAAAGAATAAACAAAAATGGTTTTTGAAATATTTGACATTTTTTTTTGTTTGCGATTAAAAAAGTATTTTCTTCTTTGTAATTTAATTTAAAGAAAATCAATTCATTTTTAAATTGATTTAACTACGTATTTAAGCCTATGATGCGAATTAAAATGAATTATTACGTATCGGAAAAAAGTAATTATAGCTGGTCTAGTATAGTAAAGAAAATATAAAATTAACGTTCGATTTTGGTCTACGTTTCAGGCGCAACTCGCATTTTTAAAAATTGTCAAATTACATGTCAGTGTTATTGCATTATACATGTGCGACGTATTTAGGTAAGGCTATAGCATGAGATGAGATGTGACTGTGGAGTAAATTGTTCAGGCAATGATATGAAGAGTCGTAGTAATAGTAGTAGGAAAAATACATAATTAAATAAAAATAATAATGTAGTAAGGAGGAAAGAAAATAGCGATTGTAGCTATCCATCTCACTTTAATAAAAATAATATTAATTTATTTGTCAACAAATTCCCCGTGGGTCTCTTTTCTTGAGATATTTTGTTCACAGACATACAGACGGACCATGTCGCAAAAACCACTTTTTTGGAGGAGACCTCAAAACGTGTATATCCATCAAAATCGAATTTTTGACATGACTCCAATACTTTCTCTCTATATAAATAATACATATATATACATGGTAAGGGAAAGTGAAAATATAAGGAATTTTTAATTCCAAAATATACCAATAGCCCTCGGGCTTGGCGTAATTGGTAGCGCGCTTGCCTTGTATACCAAGGGTCGAGGGTTCGGATCTCAGACAGTCCGATGATTTTATTTAAGCCATTTGGATACCAAATGACTTAAATAAGAATGTCTGCACCCCCATATATATATTTTCATAATAACGGTTATCGTTAAAAGTCTTATATGGCCTAAGTTGCCAAAAATGTAGTGTGAATGGGAAAAAAGTGTGAGTCTTTTTTCTCAAAAAAAAAAAAGTGTAAATATATAAATATATATATATATATAGCAATCAATTGAAAATGTATGAAGGAAGGGTTGCAAGAGCAGAGAATGGCAGCCAAATTTTTTTTCTTTAAATATTTTAGCCCTGAAGATGGTCTCTATCTAGACCGAAACGGCGGAATACTTAAAGAAAAAAAATTGGTCTGCCAGTCTCTGCTTGAAAACGTCGACCAAAAAGCTATTAAAATTATGGTTTTGTTAAAATTACGCTACTATCTAATTACTAAGTTATAACAAGCAATAATTTGCGAGAAAATAGAAAGTTCTGGTTAGAGCCCAGGGGGGGCTCAAACACAAACTCATCTCGCACCTTAAACGACTGATTTTTTTAGTCTTTAAGGTGTGGTTAGAAAAACCTCCAAATATTTTCAAATTAATTAAAATTAAAATATCTTTTGACTTCACTAAGCATCTCTTCTATACTATAATTTGTTGACGACCGACAAATCGTTTTCTTATTTTTAGGTATAAGTTATTTATTATTTTAAATATTTTATTTTATTTTTTTTCCAAGGAGTATAAAAATTGCCAAATTGCCCTTGATCCCGTGTTGCCCCTTTTAAATAAGTAATAATTGGTTGGAACAACCCAGAAGCCCTGAATACTTTGCTACCTGTGTAACCTGTAACCTGTAGAACGATCATATTATTGAATTATTTTTATGGGCGTTCCGATGAAAAGTCATCGGATTTGCATACTGAGATAGAGAACGAGAGAGAGAGAGAGAGAGGAGAGGGGGGAACAATTTATAACCAAAAATATATATCGATACAATAATAAGAGAATATAATAGAAGAAGAGAGATCAGGTAAAAGGTCAAAAAGTCAGCCAACGGGCACAACGACGAACCTAAATTATACCAGAAGGAGGTAATAAATTTCATTTTCTTTTATATTTTATCAATTTTGATAATCGATTGTTAAATTAGCATATCAAATTGTAAGGTTGGCATTTCTTATTTTAAAGATTGTAATAGTATTTTAGCGATATATTCAGGGACGATAGGAATTATAGACCTATTTGATTGAGAAATTGAAATCTTTTATTATACTCTTTGGAAAGGAATTTTTTTTTTCTTAAGGTATAATTTCTTCTTTTTATTATTAAGTTCCGGTTTCTATTAATAAGATTTAATTTATCTGCACCCATTTGAGATTATCCGACCTCCAATAAGACTTCTCCTTTCTTTTTTTGCGGGTTACTCATCCAAAATTTGCAGGATGTATTTTACTTTTGGACTTTGGAGCAAATAATTTTAAAAATATACAAGCTGCTTTGTCTCTGCCTATTTCGGGGTCGGCATATTAGAGAGGAGACGATTAGCAGTTAAGCTTATAATTTTGAGTTTAAGAGAACTCGATTTCAAATTCATTCTTCTTCTTCTGTCCTCACCCTATTCCATCGATGCGGGGTCGGCAGACCTCACTCTTTTCCCTACAGCCCAACCATGCGTTTTGCGACCAAAAGAATTAGGACAGGCAGGCCCGTCGCACGGTCTGACGCCTGTTGAAAAGAGGAAGGAAGAGAAAGACATACAAAGGAACTGAAGGACTGCCTGTCCAAGCTCGGGCAGCTCGTGGTCGCCCACAAGATGTGGGCCCCTGAGCGACGATTTCAAATCCACATTAATAAAGATGAAGAGAGTCAAGAAGTCACCTCTTGCCAGGATGTGGTTGGCGGCCATGAACTAAGACTATCAATTCTTTATAGACTAGTCTTTCGATAAAATGATCATCGTGTCATTTCTTAAACGCTGACTCTGGATTTTTAGCAAAGAAAGAAGACTGTCCTGTCAGTAATCCAAGGGTTTGAAATAGAAGAAGAAATTTTAATCTTCATAACAATCTCCGACTACTATTATTTGGCAATGCAATTAGTGGTTATTTATATATTTCTTTAAAGCACATCTCAATTTCTCCTAATTATTTAGATAAATATAAACCTGGTGTCTATATTTTTAATAAAAGAAGATAAAAAAAGCCTTAGAAATATTTGTAGTACTTAAAAAAAAAAGAAAAAAAGACAGGTTTTTTTTTTAAATCGTCAATCATTTGACATGATCATAAATCGCAAACTGAAAATAATAATAGCATATCAAGAGGAAAGAAAGAAAAACAGGATTGTAAGAGGTGCAAGCAAGAGTAAAGAAAGGCGTTACATGTGACACGTTCGCTAAGTATACGTGGTCTAGGTCAAGTGCCTACTATATCATCCATTTTTCTCTGACAGATTCATCCTTCTCCCCCACCCTCCAAATAAGGAGCTGGAATGATGATCATCATCACATGAAAGAAGAAAAAAAAAACGTCAATTTGTTATCCGTCAATTTTCTATTTAACTTTTGATAAAAGAAAGAAAAAAAAATATAAAATTTGATAGTTTATTATCAAGACAAAATTTATTTATGAAATATAATAATTTTTATTTGATTTATTGAATATAAAATTTTGTTTAATCTATTAGGATAATTTGAAAAATAATCGATTTCAAGAAGTTTGATAACATAGGGCAACAAAAAGGAACTTTTTTTTTGTTGACTGAGAATTTGAAGCAATTTCTGGGTATTTGGGTAGCGCTGATTCCAAAAATGCCATCAGTTTTGCCCCATCAGGTCAGATTTTAGAGCTATAGAAAAAATAAAATTTTAATAGAAAATGTGCTCTAAAGCTCCTCTAATTTTATATAACCTGGATTCTTTTAAGGCGACACCCTTTAAAAATATGCAGATAGTTATAATACTTATAAATTTTAAGTTTCGGCCCAATCGGAGGCCATTTAGACGTGCTGCAAACGGCTAAAAGTTTTTTTCAGTTTTTTTTGCTTTGGTCACCCCTAATACAATTGTAGGTATTCCTGAATGGAAAAAACACATATTTACGATATTCTATAGTTCTTTGGCTTTCACAAAAATTATTCATTCGTAAAAATCTGTTAATTATTAAGGAAATTATGAACAAAAACGTCACCAAAGAAAAAACACTAGTTCACTCACTGGTCCGAAAAAATGAAAATCCAGAGGTAATATAAAATTAGGGAGCCGCTTTAGAGCACATTTTCTATTAAAATTTTGTTTTCTCTATAGCAAAATCTGACGTGATGGTTCAGTAAACCGGGTGGCCCATTTTTTGGAGCCGCTATGCCAAAACCCAGAAATAGCTTCAAATTATCGGTCAACAAAATCACTGTTGCCCAGTGTAATTAAAAACAAGGAAAGAAAATTGATGGGAGGCGAGATGGCAAATTTGTTAAAATGCGAAAATTATACAGCTAACAATGCTATAGTGCCGGGGTATTTTGAGCTATTCCTGAAGGAGTAGTCCTGATTCCAAAAATGTCATCAGTTTTGCTCCATCAGCTCGTTTTGAAAGAAAAAAAATATACCCAGTAAATTACAATGGACCATAAAAAAAGAGTTTTTTGTTTAATTTATTATAAAATTTGGCGACTACAATGTGAGTAAGATTATTTACTTTTTATTCTTAATTACGAAACCTACATTATATGATCTATTTATTTAATTAATCTTGCTTAAGAGATTTTATTTTTAATTGCCACCCTAAGGCAGCTGCCTGAGTTGCCTAATTTTTATTATTTTTCAAATATTATTGAACTTTCTATAAATAATCTAATAATCGAATCACGCTTTTATTTTTTTTTCAACTTATCTTAAATATTTTTTAATAAGGAATTGGAAGATTTTTGGGTGTGTTGCGTGGGAGTGAGTGAGTGTGTATGTGTGTGTGTGCTCTCTATCTTGTCCAATGTCTGAGAATCCGGGCCACGTGCCACGCAGGCGTTTCGCAAAGGAATCCGGGCATATCATGAGAGGATATCGCGTCTGTGTGTGTGTGTGTTTGTGTGCGGTTGGGGCACGCCCCATGTTATGGTCCATATGTCCAGGTTTGACCACTCCATCATCACCCCCACCCCCTCTTTTTTCTTTCTTTTTGATTAGGACAAATGTGTTTGAAATCAGATCAGCCATACCACTTGTCTGCCAAATATAGAAAATGATTTCGAATACACGTTGTCATATTATCTTATTGTATTTTTTTGTCACTGATTATTTATTTCATATGACGAAATATGTAAACATAGATGGAGATTAAATTGACAGGAAACATGATATTTATAAAGTAATTAGACCAATCACAACAAATAATATATTACTAATGAAATAATTACCTACTCATTTATATCGACAGTCCTGGGGAGTTAACAGACATAACTACCAAATAACCGACCATCATTGTACTCAACGAGGAAAACTGCTGCTATCAATAAATAGAATTAATTACTTTAAGAGGTGAGGGAAATGAGAAAATTGGGAAATAAAATTATAAAAGTTAATTTTAAATTAACTGGAACAATTGAGTCCTTAGACTCAGCCCCTTTTCTTCGCCTTAATCCCGCGGTGCGGGGTCGGCGTTAAACCCTTTTCCTATTTTTCTAAATAAATTGTACTTCCTGGTTTTAAGTATAAGCTTCCCAGACTTTGAAAAATTTCTTTTTTATTTTACAAATGCAATTAAATAAATTAAAAATAAAAGAAAGAAAAACGGAGACTAATAATTGAACCCTACTACGCCTTAGTGTGTCAAGAGCCAAAAAATTAAAAATTGAGTGAATATTGTTTCAAATGCTATAATTAATAGTATTTTTTAAGAAATATGTCCTAAAAAAATTTATATTTAATGTTACTTGCACAATTGACAAAAACAATTATATATGGACCCTGTTATGCAATGGTGTGTCAAAGACCAAAGATCGAGTTTTGAGAAAATCAACATTAAATTAAAGTTTTTTGTTTTCATTGGATTATATATAATTTTTTTTGTCAATTGTGCAAGTAACATTAAATTTTTTAGGACATATTTCATAAAAAAATACTATTAATTATAGCATTTGAAACAATATTCCGTGCTTAACTCAATTTTGAATTTTTTTTGGTCTTTGACACACCATTGCATAACAGGGTCCATATAATCTAATCAAAACAAAAAGCTTTAATGTTAATTTTCTCAAAACTAGGTAGCTGGCGCTTGACACACAAATGCGTAACAGGGTACAATTATAAGAGAATAGACAAACATTTTGTTTAAATAATTGGAATTTTTAAAATTTATTACAGGTTGACTTCTTTAATATAATAATCAAGGCTGGGTAGCTAGGGAGGAGTATGGAGGTCAAAACCCCGCATATTCCGAAAATTATAAATAAAAAGAAATATTTAGAGAGAAACAACTCCTTTGCTCACCCTATGCGGGCAAATTTCTTAATGTTAAAATTGCAAAATTAAAATCTCCATCAAATAAGTTATCAAAATATGTAATTCTATCTATCCGCCAGTAAAAGAATTTTTTAAATCAGTTCAGTACTTTATGAGATGAGATTCGTCATAGAAACAAACAAACCCCTACTCTCTTTCTCTTTATGTAATAGTATATATAGGTTTAGGCCTTTATGTAAATCCCAAAAAAGCAGACATTTACATTAAATCGCCAACTTCACAAATGTTGCTTGTTTTCTATTGATATGGAAAACACTTTTTTTATGAGTGGGACAAAATTACATACAACGACTTTAAATAAATGAAACGATCTGTTTTTAAATTAGAAATCTACTCAATAGCTTGTTCTGTTATCTAGTAATGTGTTAAATAGGTATCCTAAATGTCATTGTGATAGAAAAAAAAAAAGAAAATCAGGGCTTGGATTTAATGTTATAAGGGTCCTAGGCCGGTGGCGTTAATAAATCTCCAACTTGACCAATGAAAAGACAAATGGTAGATTGGGCAGAGTACCGTTTTTATTGGGCCTTAAATGGACAACACCAAAAGATTTATTAATTGATAATAATACCAATGTCCAATTGCTCTATAAAAATGATAAGATTTAAAGGCTCAACGTTAATATATTATCTGATCTGCCTGGATGCAAATGGATTATTTCGCCCATATCGATTACGCATATATTATAAATAGAGAGACAGAGTATCGCGTTTCATTATGTCGCCGACAACGATGTCTCTTTTTTTTTCTTTTACAAATCTAGACTGTTACAATGATAGATGACTTTTTCATTTTTAGTGATGTTAACATAGAATATAAGACTTCCTAAACAACAATCACACAAATTAGATACTTATTATTTCAACTCAAAACGATGTTAGGTCATTCCAAAAATAGGCCGTACGTTTATTTAAAAAAAAAATTATTTATATAGCTTTTAAGTTTATATATAAATTATAGAAGATCAATTAATTTATAAAAAATATGGTGTGATGGTCGTACATCACGTAACTTTGGTGATTGAAAGTTGTGTACTGTGCTTCTCACACCAGAGTTTTTGTGTCGACCTATTTAGTTTCCGACAGTGCATTTTTTAAAATTATTTATGCCCTTTCGGCAGCTGAGGCCATTTAGGAGTTTGAAATTCTTACATATTTTTTAAAAACAATACCGATGGGGGACGTTCCACTGATTCCGCTGATTGCTCGAGGTCACCCATCCAGGTTTCGAAAGTGCATTATATTCAAGATGTAAAATTTAAAATAGAAAAATATATTTTGATAAAATAGAAAAATATATTTTGTTAGCATGGCAACCATTTCTCCATTTTTCCTAGTAAGTACAAGATTCATGCCCGTTTGCACCAACACATCTTTTAGATCTTAAGCTCGCCTTGAACCTTCTATAACCTAAAAAGCGAAATGCATATTCAAAATACCTATAGATTTTTGGAACAAATTTCTTTAACGCGGCTTACGCAGGGTGAATTGAGAGAAAATGTAACGTAACAAAAACGCGTTCCTAACAAAAATGCGTTCCCAGCACCCGAGCGACGGCGGAGGAAGCCGAGATCAGCCGAAGTCTTGGTGAGGCCAAGCCCACCTTCTCCTTCTCTTTATTTCCTTCTATCTACCCTAGGCGGCCTATCGCCGAAGGCGAGCAAGAGGTTCCAGCGGGCGGAGCTTCCTGGCTATTTAAATAATATTAAATTATATTCTGAGTTTGAGAAAGGCTGAGGAACTTCGTTCCTGCCGGGGGTCCTACGACCACACACACACCTTTGCTTTTTTGAAATAAATATATCTTATTGAAAAAATTGAGATATAGGCACAAATAGAGGATCAAATAGAAGACCCGATATCCTGTTGGTGGAACGTTTTAAATTTAATTGTAAGATGTAAGACGAGCTTAAGATCTAAGATATGTTGGTGCAAATGGGCATAAAGTGTGCTTCAAAAAATTTTGAGGGCCAAGCGAGAAAAATTTATTTCATTTTAGAAATAAATAGGCATGGAGCCTAAATGGCCTTTAGATGAAGGAAAGTCTTTAAAACAAATAAAAAAAAATTTTTTAAGGAAAATGAGTTGAGAAAAACAAAAAAACTCAAATCTACATTAGTAAAATACTAGTGCTCTTTGGCCTATTTTATTTAAAAGCTGATTTTCTTATGTAGGGGGGTATAACTAACTCCCCCACATGTTGAAAAAAAATTTAATTATAAAAAAGAAGTTTATAAATACTTATCCATTAACTAGATTATTTTTAATTAAGAAAAAAAAATTTCTTGTTTAATAAGAGAAAAAAATTAACGACGATAATAAAAGATATATAATAATTTATAATAACGCTAAACTAAAATTTCATGTTATTAAAATGGTATAATATCATTACGAAGGCCAAAATCATTTAATAATATCTTTATTTTGTCATTAATTGCTATAAATCATATCCTCGAAAGAAAAATTTGCTGCTGCCACTCACTCACTCACTCATTCATGTATTCAATTTTTTTTCTACGTATAATTACATTTCAAGATCAGTGTATTTGTAGTTTATTAATGATTTTATTATTATAGAGAGCTGTGTATTTGAGCGCCGCCCCTCAGGGCAAATGTTTTATATTATACTCTGATTTGTATTAATTATTATTCGAATCAATTTCAAAAAAGATATTATTAATCTAAATGAGAGTGACTTTGAAAAAAAAATCGTTTTAATTTCAATAAACGAAAAGAAGTATAAAAAAAAAATTAGCCATTAATAAATGGTAGGCCTAAGAATTCAATTACTTAATCTGGTTGAGACTAGGGAAGCAGGAAAAGAAAAAAGATAAAGCATTAAAGTCTCCAGAAAACCGCGCATTGAAGTCTCCAATTTTTTTTTTTATTATTTACTATTAAAATTCAATTGAATTAGCAACATAATCTAAAGAACAAAAGTTCATGATGAATAAAATTTTAATAAAATGACAAATTAAAATTATTTTAAATTTTTGACATGTATCGTTAAAAGTAAAATTAT
>JAKCPI010004267.1:0-18803 GCA_023213315.1 Euborellia annulipes
CTTTATTTGAAACCCTTCGCAAATTAATGTAATTTCAAAAGACTTCCCGATGGGCTAGAGGTGTGAAATGTAATACTTAAGAGTCATTTTTGATGACGCCACTATATGGTGGTTTTGATCAAAATAGACCAAACTAATGTGGTACTTTATTTGAAACCCTTCGCCAATTAATGTAATTTCAAAAGACTTCCCGATGGGCTAGAGGTGTGAAATGTAATACTTAAGAGTCATTTTTGATGACGCCACTATATGGTGGTTTTGATCAAAATAGACCAAACAATGTGGTACTTTGATTTGAAACGCTTCGCGAATTAATGTAATTTCAAAAGACTCTCCCGATGGGCTAGAGGTGGTGAAATGTAATACTTAAGAGTCATTTTTGATGACGCCACTATATGGTGGTTTTGATCAAAATAGACCAAACTAATGTGGTACTTTATTTGAAACCCTTCGCGAATTTAATGAAGAAATTTCAAAAGACTTCCCGATGGGCTAGAGGTGTGAAATGTAATACTTAAGAGTCATTTTTGATGACGCCACTATATGGTGGTTTTGATCAAAATAGACCAAACTAATGTGGTACTTTATTTGAAACCCTTCGCAAATTAATGTAATTTCAAAAGACTTCCCGATGGGCTAGAGGTGTGAAATGTAATACTTAAGAGTCATTTTTGATGACGCCACTATATGGTGGTTTTGATCAAAATAGACCAAACTAATGTAGAAGTTTTATTTGAAGCCTCACGCAAATAAGGCCCCATTTAACTATAGTTTTGAATTTTGATATTTACGAGTCATTTTTTTATGATAATGAATAATTTTTCAATTGAACCAAATCAATACAGGCCAAACTCATGTGGTACTTTATCCATATTGATGATTTTTAAATGCTTTTATTTAACGCACTCTTTCAAGGTCACCAACTTTATGGCTTTGTTAAGGACACTTCCCGATGAGCTAGAGGTGTGAAATTTGATATTTAAAGAGTCATTTTTGATGACGTCAAATTGTGAGTTTTGGTTTTACCAAAATGGACCAAACCAATGTGGTACTTTATTTGAAACCCTTTAGCGAATTAATGTAATTTCAAAAGACTTCCCGATGGACTAGAGGTGTGAAATGTAATACTTAAGAGTCATTTTTTGCTGACGCCACTATATGGTGGTTTTGATCAAAATAGACCAAACTAATGTGGTACTTTTATTTGAAACCCTTCGCGAATTAATGTAATTTCAAAAAGACTTCCCGATGGGCTAGAGGTGTGAAATGTAATACTCAGAGTCATTTTTGATGACGCCACTATATGGTGGTTTTGATCAAAATAGACCAAACTAATGTGGTACTTTATTTGAAACCCTTCGCGAGAATTACTTTCATTTCAAAAAGACTTCCCGATGGGCTAGAGGTGTGAAATGTAATACTTAAGAGCTTCGCTTTTTGATGACGCCACTCATATGGTGGTTTTTGATCCAAAATAGACGGAAACCTAATGTGGTACTTTATTTGAAACCCTTCTTTTTTTTTTTTTTTTTTGAATGGGGCATAAGGTCCGAAGACCTATAATGACCAATAGTCACATGCAGTCAGGAAGAAAATAAAAACAAAAGGAGAAGCTAAAGGGGAAACTCAACTGCGGAACTGAGAAGATGCCTGTTGAGGGTTAGACTTGAAGTCTGAAGATTGTAGGTTTTGGGGAAGATAGACGCAGGAGCTTGTTCCAATCACGGGAGGTCATGGGGACAAAGGAAGAATGGAATTGTTTTGTTCTGTTAGTCGTGATCTGAACAGCATAGGGATGCTGGGAAGATGCCTCTCTTGTGTTCCGTGAATATGTTGCATTGGGTGGGATAATTGATTTTAATTCGGCAGATCATTGACCATGGTAATACCTGTAGAAGAGATAGTGCAGATACCTTCTTCTGTGATCTAGTGACTGTAAGGATGCAGTAAGGGTAGAATCACCTATCAGTCTAATTGCACGCCTCTGTATGGCTTCCAAGGAGTGAGAGAGCGTCTTTCGACGCCCCTCCAAAGGTGGGAACAATATTCAAGACACGGCCGAATTTGGGCTTTATAGAGGATTAGGCTGTTGGGAGAGTGGCACGCTTCGTTTCTAATAGAAACCCAATTTCTTGCGGTAGATTTAACCACAGAAGAGATGCGGTTGCTCCAGGAGAGATCAGATGCAATCTCTGTCACTCCCAGAACAGAAAATGAATCTTTGAACCGGAGACTATTATTGCTGTAAATAAGGGGAGGGCAAATCCTATTTTGTCTCAGAAATTAAATAAACATTGGGTTTTTTGGGAAATTGAATTTTATTTGATTGAGGTTTCCATTCTCCAAGAGACCAAGATCATCATTTATCGACGACACAGCCCCCAGACGACCAGTGGATGAGGCTCTCTGGCCAGTCCCGACTGAGTGCAGGGTACTGTCATCAGCAAAGCAATGAATTGGGTTGAGAAGTTACTTCCAGAGATCATTAATGTGTTACAAGGAACAGGGTGGGAGAGAGGACAGAACCCTGGGGAACACCCAGTGCTGATTGAATGCGGAAATAGAAGACACACCGTCGACTACAACTGAGATCTTTCGCCCGTTAGAAAGCTCTTGATCCACTGGCACAGCTCAGAGGATAGGCCAAAAGATGGAAGTTTAGCATAAAGATTTTTATGCCATACCTGATCGAAAGCTCATGAAATGTCAAGAGCAACTGCATGTTTCCCCTTTCATTTCCATGGCTTTGTTCCAGAGGTGTGTGACAAAGCTCGCAATATCCCCAGTCGAATTGTTACGCCTGAAACCATATTGGCCTATCATTCATCATTCCGCAATGTTCAGATGATTTAAAATTTGAATGTTGAGGTATTTCCATAATTTTGATAAAGTGGAGGCTATTGCGATTGGGCGATAGTTATTGTTGGGAAAGAGAGGAGTTATTTTTTGGGAATGGTTGAATATTCGCCAATTTCCAAGAGTCGGGAAAATTTCCCGAGGAAAATGGAGAGGTTGAATTCAACCTGGATAATATTGGGACCAATTCAGGGGAAATACTTTTAATGACGATGGGGGGAATACCGTCAGGGCCTGGAGATTTGTCGATTACTAGCTCCCCTTAATAACCTTTAATTAGTTTATCCCCAAAAATGAATTTTATTCATTGAAATTTTATTGAATGTTGTCGGAGGAGAGTATTGTCTGGGGGCTCTGGGATCTCTCTCTAGCATCCCTATGCTGTTCAGATCACGACTAACAGAACTAGTCAATTTCATTCTTCCTTTGTCCCCATGACCTCCCGTGATTGGAACAAGCTCCCTGCGTCTATCTTCCCCAAAACCTACAATCTTCAGACTTTCAAGTCTAACCTCAACAGGCATCTTCTCAGTTCCCGCAGTTGAGTTTCCCCTTTATGCTTCTCCTTTTGTTTTTATTTTCTTCCTGGCTGCATGTGACTATTGGTCATTATAGGTCTTCGGACCTTATGCACCCATTCTAAAAAAAAAAAAAAAAAAAAAAAAAAATTCATATTTTAATTTAGTGGAATTTCGATAATTCGTATTTCCGGCTAATTCGTACAAATTTGTGATTGAGAAAATCTCAATAATAATTGGTATAAAAATAATGCACTTGAGACCGCTTGATAATTCGTATTATTTTTATGCTCGAGGTCACTTAAACGGCTCCTAATTCGTATTTGCAGCTCCTTAATTCGTACTGTTTTCAAGAGGGAGAAGGAGAGAGACAAGTTCTTTTCGTTCATTCGTAATCTTTTGACGCAATGAGTAGAGGAGAGAGAGAAATGGAGCTTCTTTTACTTTTTACTTTCTCTTACCTCTATATATGTTAATATATATAGAGAGAAAGTATTGCGATCATGTCAAAAATTCGATGTCGAGATTTTGATGGATATACACGTTTTGAGGTCCCCTGAACCCAATAAAGTGGTTTTCAAGACATGGTCTGTCTGTGGGTGTGTTCAATTTTAAGCATGAAGGAATTGATCTAGAAGGTTGAAATTTTATATTTAAGTTAGACACCTCCGTGGAGCCTGAAAATAAGCTTTTGAACAAAATCAGCCAAAGAGTACTAGTACTTTATTGATGCACTTTTTAAGTTTTTTTTTTTTTTTTTCTAAACTTTAAGCCGTTTGCGGCACGTCTAAATGTCCTCCGATTGGGGTGAAACTTAAAATTTATAATTATTATAAATATCTGTATATTTTTACTGGATGCCGCGTTAAAAATAATTTGAACATTCTAAATAAAAGCCGTTTTAGAGCACATTTTCTATTAAAATCTATTTTGCTCTATATCTCTAAAACTGTGCCTGATGGGCAAAACTGAAATCGAATCTAATCTAATCTAATCTAATCTAATTATATTAAACGAGCAATGTACGTTTGTTTGCTTGCTTGTTTGTTTATATGTAAGCATATCAGTTCTCAAAAACGGCTTTAACGATTTTTTTAAATGCTTTTATTTAACTTACTCTTTCAAGGTCACCAACTTTATGGCTTTGTTAAGGATACTTCCCGATGAGCTAGAGGTGTGAAATTTGATATTTAAGAGTCATTTTTGACGACGCAAATTGTGAGTTTGGTTTTACCAAAATGGACCAACCTAATGTGGTACTTTATTTGAAACCCTTCGCGGATTAATGTGATTTCAAAAGACTTCCCGATGGGCTAGAGGTGTGAAATGTAATACTTAAGAGTCATTTTTGATGACGCCACTATATGGTGGTTTTGATCAAAATAGACCAAACTAATGTGGTACTTTATTTGAAACCCTTCGCGGATTAATGTGATTTCAAAAGACTTCCTGATGGGCTAGAGGTGTGAAATGTAATACTTAAGAGTCATTTTTGATGACGCCACTATATGGTGGTTTTGATCAAAATAGACCAAACTAATGTGGTACTTTATTTGAAACCCTTCGCGGATTAATGTGATTTCAAAAGACTTCCTGATGGGCTAGAGGTGTGAAATGTAATACTTAAGAGTCATTTTTGATGACGCCACTATATGGTGGTTTTGATCAAAATAGACCAAACTAATGTGGTACTTTATTTGAAACCCTTCGCGAATTAATGTAATTTCAAAAGACTTCCCGATGGGCTAGAGGTGTGAAATGTAATACTTAAGAGTCATTTTTGATGACGCCACTATATGGTGGTTTTGATCAAAATAGACCAAACTAATGTGGTACTTTATTTGAAACCCTTCGCGAATTAATGTAATTTCAAAAGACTTCCCGATGGGCTAGAGGTGTGAAATGTAATACTTAAGAGTCATTTTTGATGACGCCACTATATGGTGTCAAAAGATCAAAATAGACCAAACTAATGTGGTACTTTATTTGAAACCCTTCGCGGATTAATGTGATTTCAAAAGACTTCCCGATGGGCTAGAGGTGTGAAATGTAATACTTAAGAGTCATTTTTGATGACGCCACTATATGGTGGTTTTGATCAAAATAGACCAAACTAATGTGGTACTTTATTTGAAGCCTCACGCAAATAAGGCCCTATTAACTATAGTTTTGAATTTTGATATTTACGAGTCATTTTTTTATGATAATACATAATTTTTCAATTGAACCAAATCAAAATAGGCCAAACTAATGTGATACTTTATCATATTGATGATTTTTGATAAGACTAAAAGACTAAAAAGCTTAAAATAAAAATAAAATAAAAAAAAAAGATTTTTAAAAAAATGCTTTTATTTAAATTGAACTAAAAAGAGAGAAATAAGAAAAAAATAATTTAATTGTTCTTGTTAAAATTTTTTAATATTTATGACTTAAAATAAAAGCGTGGGGCGCTTCGAAGTGATTCCGAGGCTCACGCCCCACGCTTTTATTTTAAGTCATAAATATTAAAAAATTTTAACAAGAACAATTAAATTATTTTTTTCTTATTTCTCTCTTTTTAGTTCAATTTAAATAAAAGCATTTTTTTAAAAATCTTTTTTTTTTATTTTATTTTTATTCAAATTTTAAATATATACTATTTGCGGTCCCAAAATGAAATTGTGCTAGGTCTCATGTTTGGGAAAATTCGGGTACTTTTTTAGTTTTTTTTTTTTTTTCAATTTTCTCGAAATTCCCTTTAATTCCCTTTTCTTTCAAATTTTAAATATTTGCTATTTCCGGGATAGAAAACAAATTGCGCTATGTCTCATCTTCGGGAAACCTCGAGTACTAGTACCTTACTGGTGTACTTTTTTAGTTTTTTCCAATTTTCGTTTTAAAGGTTTTATAATGTTCAAAGTCTAGTGGGCTTGCTTCCTGGTCAAACCCTCCCTCCCTTTGCCCTGGACCCACACATTTAACTCTCCACGAAATTAAATTTCAATTAATGTGCAATTTTGTAAATTTATTTTTTATATCAATAACTAGCCGAAGGCGGGGCTTTCCGCCTAGCAGCGGGGGCTGCGCCCCTGGACCCCCTTGCTCGGCGGGCAAGTTTATTGCCAATTTAGGATATGCATGTGTTCAGATGATGAGAAGATTTTTTCTGAATCATATCCTTTCCGGGACTCTCCCGGTACACAGACAAAAAATTTACGCCGATATTTTAGAATTCAAAATGTAAATAGGGATCGTGCGTGAAACATAGAGGCAGCTCTATAGCCTAAGTAAGCGCTGTCTAGTGTTCTTTTGACAAACTTGTGGGCCAAAACATTCATTGCAAACAACATAAAATATTTAAAAAAATGGAAAAAATAATAAAATACTGATTTCAACTAGTTGTCAGTAATATTATACGCGGCCACAATGATGAAAAAAGAGAAAAAAAATATTCAACTCAAATCATGTCTATGCGGTAGTTGAAAAAAACAAATTCTTTTGAAAGTGTCATAAGCGTCAAAGTCACATTTAAATCCAAATCATTCGTTTTATATTCAAGTTCTCATCAATATGAGGAAATAATGAATTTGGAACTTTAGATAAAATTTTAAAGTTCTTAATTCGTTCAATATGTATCCTTACAGAAGCAATGTTGCAGGTTATGTTTTATCTACTTCTTCTGGGGTGAATAGGTCTTTGTGACCAAAAAGAGGATTTATTAGTACTTATTAGTTTATTATTTATTAGTACTAGCAGCTTTTAGTAATTCACGAATTTTTAATCGCCGGATACGTCACAAGGATTGTATATTTTTTAGAAATATTTTCGCTTCCAGGATCAATCGAGGGAATATAAGACGGATGTTCCGATTTTTCGTTGTTTATAAAATGAGTATTACTACAAATTCTCGAATTTTGATTTGGTACCCAGTCTTTTGGGTTTTCTCTGAAATCGAAAAAAAAGTTTTAAGGTTAAGCTTTTATTATGAAATAAATGTCATAAATATTAAGAACCTGGTTAACAAAATGAGTTTTTTACATGCGTCGAGTTTAATCTCAAAATTCATTTTAATTATATAATATATTTTTAATTAATTTTGGACTTTGACATAATTTTTTACTGTTTTTATCCACTGTTTATGTTTTGCTATTTTCATGTGGCTATCCGGAAATTTATAAAATTTCACTTTCACATCCATTCCAGGTTTCTGAAGTGATGTATTATTACAGCCACGGATACAGCAATTTTTTCTTAAAGTCGACAAACTTCAAATAATCTCAATATATTTAATTAATAATTATTCAAAATTAAATCACATGTTAAATATTTAACAAATCCCCCGACTAATTAAGATGATTGCCACTAGTTGGCGCAAAGGTCTAGACGCACGGTCCCTATAAAAAATCGTAAACATGGGTAAATATTTATATTTTCTTACCATGGCAACCATTTCTCCTAATTTTTATTTTTTTTCTTATTTTAACGGATAATTACTCATTAACTTATTGTTATTTGTGAAACATAACCTGTCCGGGACTATCACAAACATACACAAAAAATTTCATCAAAATCGGTTCAGTCTTTTAGGAGGAGTTCAGTCACATACACACGTACAGAAGAATTATATATATATAAAAGATTAGTATATAGAGATTACTTACAATGTATTTAATTTAATAATGTCAAAAAGGCCAATTAGTAGAAAAATACCTATTATTTAAATTATATTATTAAAATACTAATTATTAATTAATTTTATAGAAAATAATAATTTTTAATTGTCTCCAGGCTGACGCATTTCCTGGGCAGCTTTCTTACGTTTATCTCATGATTAAAGTTTTCTTATGAGGCACTGTCTCCTCTAGGTTTCCACTCAGTAATGTTGCTATTCCTCAAAGCTCTCCCTGGACTGTTATTTCTTATTTTGGTGTTTTTATTGATGTTTCCATTGAGGAGCAAGTTTTCTCGTTATAATTTCTTTTAAATTTTAAATATTTTCCTATTTCTTCTAAACAAATCAAATTCGCGCCCCTCGAGTATTCGTACTTTACTGTTGTACTTTTTTTTTGGTTTTTTACAATTTTATCAATATAAAAAAAAAAGACCGAGCTCCGGCCCGGTCATCCCGGAACTTATATTTGAATTCAGCATGAAAAAAATACTTCTAGAATTTCATATCTTTATTCTTGTGAAAGAAAAAAAAGTTCATTTTTGTCGACTAGTGTAATTTAAATTAAAAAAAAAAAAAAAAAATCATTTCGTAAGAAATTGAGGCCATGTCTATCAAAATATTCTGATGAATTATAATTAAAAGAAAACATCTGGCTATCGAAATATTCCTAGGCTATTTAATATTCAAAAATTCAGATTAATAGCTGAATGATACATAATCCCAAGAAATCTTTCAAAATGCTCCTTCTTCTATAATTATATTAGTAGAGATTTTGTTTTTATTAGTTACGTACGTATTAACCCTCTCTCTTGGATTAACTAATTTCATCGTGTTTTACCAAATAGAAGAACACTCCGTTTTAGACCTCCGTGAGTGCAAAAAAGCATTTTTACATTTTTGGAATTATGTCTCAACAAGATTATTTAAAAACGCCACCTGAACGATGAAATTTAGTATTTACTGTATCCAGAGGCCTACCGGAGGGGGAGGAGCGGCGGGGGGGGGAGTCCGCTTCACTCGCCAAGCCTGGATAGGCCTCCACCTGCACAAAACGTAGAAGTAATGACTTTTGGTCTTCCTCGACGATTATTAGTCCATGAAACTTTTCTATTAGCATGACCAGCCCTTCCAGCTGTATTATTCACTGCTTTTAGAGATAGAATTGTTCTTTTGGTTTCTAAAAACGAAGCATTGCTCTTCCTAGAGGTACTTAAGGGACTCTTAATAGTCGGAGAGCTGGCAACAAAAATGGGCAAGATCGGAATGAAATACTTAGCTAAAGTATAAAATTTGAGTATCGAGAGTTCTTTTCTTATCGAATTATTTAATTTAATCCACACTTTTTGATATTTCAGTTGAAATTAATTCAAATGATAGTGAAAATGACGTCAAATTCGAGCTAAAAGGGAATCGCCTCCTTTTAATGGCAATTTCAAGAAAACAATCAAACGGGCATTTAAAAGCAATAAAATCTCTTTCAGAGAAATTTACATAAACATTATGTTTTGATATTTTAACTGGAATCGATCTTCTTGAAATTTAAGATTTTTTCACAATAAATTAAATTAATTTCAAGTGAAATATCAAAACATGTGGGTGAATGGGAATTACTCAACAATGAAAAAACTCTCGATACTCAAATTTTATACTTAAGCCAAGTACCTATGTCGCAAGTATTTCAGGAAATTTCAATCACATCGGCCAAAGTATACTAGTACTTTACTGATGGATTTTTTCAGTTTTTTTTTCCGATTTGTCAAAATTCGCTCTTACGATTTTGATTAAAATTCAAAAATCAATATTTATTAGATACTCTTAAAAATGTATATTCTCTTTTTGCCATTGAAATCTTCTGAAGACCACTTTACTCTTGTACTTGATAGGAAGGATAAGAGAAATGGTTGGTCGACCAGTCACACCAGATTTTTATTTTATTTTTTATATACAATCATTATAATAAATTGAATGTTTTTCTCGTGAGTGATTATTGCTTATTTCAATTTAAATTTGAACATTTACATATTTATAGCTTTTAATTCAATTGATTTGTCGTGAGTCAGGAGAGAGAAAAGAAGGGAATCAAAATTAAACCGATTTATTATCGATAAAACTAAAACCTCAAAAAACATGAATCAAATAAAATTGAGAGATTAATATTTAAAAAAAAAAGAGTTCATCAAGCAACAAATGACCTCTTTTTTTTGACTTATAAACAATGGAACCTCTCATCAGAAAAGGATGAAATTCGAAATTTAAAAGTAATTTCAAATAAAAATTTTTTCTTTAAAGAGCTCGGGGTTGGTGCATTTTTTTTACTTTCTCGTATAGAGAAAGTTATGTAATCGTAAAAAAATTCGACTTCGAGATTTTGATATTTCTCCACGTTTTAGACCTCCCTGAGTCCAAAAAAACTATTTTTGGCATTATGTCGTGTGTGTGTGTGTGTGTGTGTGTGTGTGTGTGTGTGTGTGAACACGATTGCTTAAAAACCAAAGCACCTAGATCGATGAAATTTGGTATATGCTCCTTACACTAAAATTGTAGATTTCTATCAACTTTTGGAGTAAATACGTCACTTGGAAGTAGTACTTTACTTAAAAAGTTTTTTCAAAAATTTTGAAATTTTCAATTTTTTTGTTATAGTATGATAAAATACTCTATTTTAAAAAGTTTTTATTCTTTGACATTTTTTCGAAAACTGAATAGTTTTTGAAATAATCAAAGAAGAAATATAAAATTTTCGTTAATTTTGATAAAAAATCAAAACAAAATCATACAGGTGTCATTAAAAAAAAGGTAAATATAAACAAATGAATTTGTGAAACAAATGAATTTGTTTATATTTACCCTTTTTTTAATGACACTTGTATGATTTTTTTTTTTTTTTTTTTTTTTTTATTCCCCTTTTTTCGGCTGCAGAGGCCATTAGGATTTTAATTTTACATATATATTATTACATTTATAATATCGATGGCTACCGGGGGACGTTCTACACGCTGATTTCAGGGGGTCACCAATCCCAGATTTCGCCGTGCTTGGCATTGCTTAACAGCAAAGATTGTGGTGACTGTTGCTCTACTCCGTTGCCAGGCCCCCCGGCTATGATTTTGTTTTGATTTTTTATCAAAATTAACGAATAATTTCTATTTCTTCTTTGATTATTTCAAAAACTATTCAGTTTTCAAAAAAATGTCAAAGAATAAAAACTTTTTAAAATAGAGTATTTTATCATAATATAACAAAAAAATTGAAAATTTCAAAATTTTTGAAAAAACTTTTTAAGTAAAGTACTACTTTCAAGTGACGTATTTACTCCAAAAGTTGATAGAAATCTACAATTTTAGTGTAAGGAGCATATACCAAATTTCATCGATCTAGCTGCTTTGGTTTTTAAGCAATCGTGTTCACACACACACCCAGACGTAATTCCAAAGAATATACGAGAAAGTCTCGGGGAAGTCAATCCCCATATTTTTTTTTTTTTGTGAATGGGTGCATAAGGTCCGAAGACCTATAATGACCAATAGTCACATGCAGCCAGGAAGAAAATAAAAACAAAAGGAGAAGCATAAAGGGGAAACTCAACTGCGGCAACTGAGAAGATGCCTGTTGAGGTTAGACTTGAAAGTCTGAAGATTGTAGGTTTTGGGGAAGATAGACGCAGGGAGCTTGTTCCAATCACGGGAGGTCATGGGGACAAAGGAAGAATGAAATTGATTTGTTCTGTTGGTCGTGATCTGAACAGCATAGGGATGCTGGGAAGATGCCTCTCTTGTGTTCCGTGAATATGTTGCATTGGGTGGGATAATTGATTTTAATTCGGCAGAGCATTGACCATGATAGTACCTGTAGAAGAGAGAGAGTGCAGACACGCTTCTTCTATGATCTAGTGACTGTAGGGATGCGGTGAGAGCGAATAAAGATAGACAGATGGACAATCCGGCACTAAAGATATATATTTTTTCTTAAAGGATAAGAGGGCGGAATTTTTTAATAAACCAGATATGTATTTTATTACTAAGTGATCCTAATAAAATTTTGTTTCGAAATTACGGCAAGTTGCCCAGTTAGATCGTGCCAGAAAGACGGACACTCGGGTATTATATATTTTTTTCTTTCTCTTACCCTGTATATGAAATATATAGAGAAAGTATTGGTCATGTCAAAAATTCGATGTCGAGATTTATATATATATATATACACGTTTTGAGGTTCCCTCAGTCCAAAAAAAGAGGTTTTCTCGACATGGTCTGTAGGTGTGTGTGTGTGTGTAACGATTTTTAGCATGCACAGATAGAATTGAGCTACCGGATTGAAATTTTATATTTAACTTAGGTACCTTTGAAGAATCTCAAAATAAGCTTTTGAACAAAATCGGCCAAAAAGTACTAGTACTTTACTGATGTACTTTTTCAGTTTTTTTCGATTTTCTCAAAATTCCCTCCAAGGATTTTTTTAAATTCATAAATCAACTATTTTTTAGAAGCTCTTTAAAATGTATATTCTCATTTCGCCATTAAAATCTTTTGAAGCACACTTTAGTTTTGTACTTCATAGGAAAGATTTCAATTTTTCAAATTCGTTTTCCGGCTCTTCCTTCCCTAGAGTCAATGTTAAGGTTTTACCCCAAATGGGGATTTGTATGTTAATTTCGATTCAAAAGGGGTCCCCTTTGGAACTTTTTACGCATTTAAAATTTTTTTCCCAATTCTTATGAAATTTTGTATTTATTTACGATTCTCTATTGTGTATAAAATGTCCAAATATGAGATTAAAATTTTAAAAAATAACCATAGTTTATTTGAAGCAGTCAACATTTAAAATGCAAGTTTGAAACTAAGGTGCTATCGGAAACTAAATATATCTCGACACAAAAAATCTGGTGTGACCAGCACGGTGCACAACTTTCTCTTACCGAAGGGTAAAAGAAAGTTGTGTGCTGTGCGCCAGTCACACCAGATTTTTTCAAATACTCTCTATTGAATAAATTGGATATCCATTAAAAAACAAAAAAACAAAAAAAAAAAACAAAGAATTTAGATCAAAGAGGAGTTCTCATCTATCTCCCCCCCCCTCCCTCTCTTTCGTTTCTCCGTTCATTGTCTAATCCATAATACTGTATTTTGAGGTCGTCTCTCACTGACAGTGAGTCGTGCCAAAGGCTTTTTCACGATCTAATAATTGCACTTGAATTTAAAGTTAAGCGGTGTTAAGTAATACCGCATTAATGGTAATTATAAGGTGAATAAACATCAGTAGCAACAACAAAACAAAACAAAAAAGATGAATAATTTATTGTATATAAACGAACACGATGACTTCTTTTTCTTTTTTTTGTCCTTTATACAAGTACAACAACAACAACAAAAAACAATTTTTTTGCATTTTGTCGGGGTGTGTCTTGAAATAAAGCTCATCAAAATAATAATAATGATCTTTGGACTAAAAGTATTATCTATTCTAATATTAGGCTATATTGGGTTGAGTTTTTACTTTCTCTTACTGTTATTATGTAGAGAGAAAGTATTGAATTCATGTCAAAAATTCGATGTCGAGATTTGATGGATATACACGTTTTTAAATTCCCTGAGTTCAAAAAAATGGATTTCGAAACATGGTCTGTCTGTCTGTTGTTAACTATTTCGGTTAACTTCCTCAAAAAAACTTCACAAATTACACTTTTTTTTTTCTCATTCACACTCACACTCACACACACATTCACACAGTCTTTTCGGCAGCTCAGGCCATATAAGACTTTTTACGATATCCGTTATTAATAAATATACATATATGGATGGGGTCCCCAGGCGGGGGCGGTATAACTCGCCGAAAATTTTCTCGCCGAAAGCAAAATCTCGCCGAAAGTTTTCTCGCCGAAAAAAAACTCGCCGAAAATTTTATCGCCGAAAACAAACTCGCCGAAAGGAAAATTTCGCCGAAAGTTTTCTCGCCGAAAGTAAAAACTCGCCGAAAAAAAAGTCGCCGAAATTTTTCTCGCCGAAAGCAAAAAACTCGCCGAAAATTTTCTCGCCGAAAACAAACTCGCCGAAAAAAAACTCGCCGAAAAAATCTCGCCGAAAACAAACTCGCCGAAAAAATCTCGCCGAAAATAAACTCGCCGAAAAAAAAAAAAGATTTTTTGTGTAATTGCCCCCCCCCCCCGAAATTTTTAATTCTTCTATTTCTTCAAATATTAACATGCTTTTTGGATTTAAAATTCTTGAATGAATATCTATCAAGGGGTTTAAAAGTTTAAATATTTTTTGTGTAATTGCCCCCCCCCCCCCCGAAATTTTAATTCTTCTATTTCTTCAAATATAGCCCTATATATATATATACAAGTTGAGAAAGGCGCGGCCTCGCCGCGCCCATCTCAACTTGGCCCTAGCGGGCGGCGTCTCGATACGTGATCAGTAGTTTTTTCTCTTAATTTTAAAGCCCATATTATTTTTGCCTAAATGAAATACAATGAATCAAGTTTAAAATTTGAGTATTCGCCCTGCCCGGCCTCTGGGTTTTGAAGGCCATGAGAAAATTACGGGCAAGAAGCAAGCCTAAATTTCCCTTTAATAAACTGATTCGAGCCAACGGGCATGCAAATGAAATCAGGCGGACAGGGACCTATTAAAAAAAATCAAGAATTTTAAAATAAAAATTTCGGGGGGGGGGGGGGGCAATTACACAAAAATATTTAAACTTTTAAATCCCTTGATACATATTCATTCAAGAATTTTAAATCCAAAAAGCATGTTAATATTTGAAGAAATAGAAGAATTAAAAATTTCAGGGTGGGGGGCAATTACACAAAAAATCTTTTTTTTTTCGGCGAGTTTATTTTCGGCGAGATTTTTCGGCAGTTTTTCGGCGAGTTTAGTTTTCGGCGAGTTTATTTTCGGCGAGTTTATTTTCGGCGAGTTTATTTTCGGCGAGTTTATTTTCGGCGAGTTTTTTTTCGGCGAGTTTTTCCCTTTCGGCGAGAAAATTTTCGGCGAGTTTTTTTCGGCGAGAAAATTTTCGGCGAGTTTTTTTTCGGCGAGTTTTTCCTTTCGGCGAGTTTTTTTTCGGCGAGTTTTTCCTTTCGGCGAGAAAATTTTCGGCGAGTTTTTTTTCGGCGAGAAATTTTCGGCGATTTTTTTCGGCGAGTTTTTTTTTCGGCGGGTTTTTTCCTTTCGGCGAGTTTTTTTTTCGGCGAGAAATTTTTCGGCGAGTTTTTTTTCGGCGAGTTTTTCCTTTCGGCGAGAAAATTTTCGGCGATTTTTTCGGCGAGATTTTCCATTCGGCGAGTATTTTTCGGCGAGTTTTTTCGGCGAGTTTTTCCTTTCGGCGAGTTTTTTTTCGGCGAGAAAATTTTCGGCGAGTTTTTTTTCGGCGAGATTTTTGCTTTCGGCGAGAAAATTTTTTCGGCGAGTTTTTTTCGGCGAGATTTTTTCGGCGAGTTTTTTTCGGCGATTCATACCAGAGCCGGTCCAGGCATTCTTATTTAAGCCATTTGGTATCCAATTGGCTTAAATAAAATCATCGGACTGCCTGGGGTCCGAACCCGCGACGTTTGGTATACGAGGTTAGCACGCTAACCTCTACGCCATGCCCCGAGGGCACTTCACAAATTACAAAAATAATCTTTATTACTCGCAACACAACAAATTGCACCTTCGTTACATAAAATCAATAAACCAACTCCAAAACAAAAATCTCATCAATCCCTCTAGTATCCACCTCCCTTATACCGTGACGTCACCTCTTCTCTCTTCTTACACTGTGAACAAAATATCTCAAGATTGAAAAAAGCTAGTAAGTTGAAATTTTATATTTAAGTTAGGCACTCTCCCGGCAAGGAGCGGATCCAGAGGTGTTTCTCGGGGGGGGGGGGTAATCTGGATTGACTGGTCGCACAGCAGACAATTTTTTCTTAATTTCGGTAATTTAAAGGCGCATTCTGTATTTATTTGCCAGAATATAAATACAAATCTTATAGAGAAAAGGATATTTTGGAATAATTTAACTTGAAAAAATATTAGCCACTACCATCTTCAAACATACACATTCGACGGCAGGCTGTGTAGCCGCCAATATCTTCTCATATCACTCAGTAGAAGAGACGGTCCCCCTTCTGGAAATAGAATTGCCGAGAAACGTCCTTCACTTGCGTTTCGGACGAAGGTCGGCCCGATGCGACCGAAACATCACATCCCACCAGAAGACATCACCAACCATCTATTAATATTTATACCTTTTTATTTTATTTATTTATTTTTTTTTTTTGCGAGCAGATCACTCTCCTTGATTGCGTCCCCATCTCCTTTTTTGGAGCTCTTCAAAAACGTTGCGAGTACTAATACTTTACTGATGCACTTTTTCAGTTTTTTTTTTTTTTTTTTTTTTCGATTTTCTCAAAATTTGCTCCAACCATTTTGATTAAAATTCAAAAATCAATTAATTTTTAGATGCTCTTCAAAATATATATTCTCATTTTGCCCTTGACATTTTTTGAAGCACACTTTACTCTTGTACAGTGAGGGATAATATTAAGTCCCACTCATGCGTTTTCTACTTGTGATTATTTCATTGTTTTTATAAAAGAAAATGAAAATCTTTTATTGGAAATTTTCTAGGTTTGAACCATGAAAGTTTCTATTAAAAAATATATAATATTTTTTTAAAAACAATGAAATAATCACAAGTAAAAAACGCATGGGTGGGACTTAATATTGTCCCTCACTGTACTTAGGAAAAATGGTTGCCATGCTAACATAGATAATTATTTTCCCATGTTTATAAATTTGGTCGGTGGAAATAAAAATAAACAATCTGGTGTGCTGTGCTACCAGTCACACCAGATTTTTTTAATTACCTTGCATTTTATTTACTTTCTTTGCGAGTCAAAGTTAATCGATTTTGTGTTCTTCTCCTCAGGTGGATGAATCAGACAAGAATTGGTATTTGTATTGGTGTGATGTCCACAATTTAAGAAGTGTCCTGGATGGCCGTCGTCTTGAGCCCTGGCAACGGTTGCCACATTTCCGTAATCACTATGAATTGACCAGGAAGAATTTACTTGCTCGCAATTTGAAACGATTACGTCGAGCGTTACAAAGGCACGGAGCAGCCACCGACAAGTAGGTCTATACAAAACAAAAAACAAATTTCTCATACGTACAGGAATTTATATTTTATTAGCCGCTCCGCCCGCCATCGGCGGTCAGGGTCCTCACTTCGCCTGGGGCAGTCCTTCGTCTTTTCTTAATCAAGTGCAGCAATTTTTTCGTTTCAGGCAAAAAAAATATACCCAGTATATATAATAGCGGAGTGCCCGTCCCTCTGTCTGTCCTTATTCAATCCGAGACCCTAAGAAAAAAAAAAAAAATGTAATTATATAGCCTAACATTAATATTTTTCATTTGCGAAATTTAATTATTTCATTCTTCTTCTTCTTCTATCCTCGCCCTTATTATTCCCGCGGTCCGGGGTCGGCGGGCCTTATTCTCTCCCTCCACTCCCCCCTATCCATTGCTGTTGCCTCCGGCAGGCGCAAGCTCGGTCATTTCTCTCTTTACCCGATGAAACCAATCCTAGGTGCTTCTCTGCGTTGTCGTCCGAGGAGCCCCATGTCGTACGCCGTCCTCGCCACGCCACTTCTCTCTTGGCGTACGACATGTCCAAACCATTCGCGCATCTTGTTAGTGATTGGCGCAATGCCAAACCTGTTCCTGATGGTATCATTGGGGATGCGGTCAAGTCTGGTGACACCAAGTGACCACCTGGCCATCCGCATATCCATCACATGCAGTGCCGATTCGCTTCTCTTCGTCTCCGGTCGAATACAGAGCAACCGGCCTCACAACCGTCCGGTAGATTGCCGACTTCAAATAAATCGGCATCCCTCGATCGCAAAGGATTCGGGTGCATTCTCGCCATTTAAGCCAACTGGCATTTATACGCCCGGCAATCTCATCCGTTGGCTCCCCATCATCAGCGACCCTCGAGCCAAAATAGCGAAAACTGCGACATATGGGAAGCGCCTGGCCATCAAGTATAACTTAATCTGCAGTTTGTTGAAAGTACTGCATATTTCATTATTTTAATTAATTGGCTTTAATTTTTCATAAGACAAAATTCAATGCTTTCAAATGGGCAATTTTTCAATTTCCTGGAATTTTTTCCGCTTTCCCTTTTTACGAATATGAGGACCCGAGCAGAGGCGTACCGAGTCAGTTGGAGGCCTGGGGCGTGGCTAGAAGAGAGGGCCTATATTCATTTTGTACCAGATGTGTATATTGAATTTTTTCGGGGGAGATATCAATTTGCTTTTTGCGCTAAAGAAGAAACGAGACATCGATGTTGAGGGTTGGCCACGAATTAAGAAGATTTACCTTCCGGGAATTTCAGGGTTTCAACGATCGCGGTGCTCAAACATGCCCGCAAGCCTGAAGGCGGGCAATTGCTCGCCAAAGGCGAACCTTGCGACTAGTGTTCTTTATAAAACTACACAAAATTTCATTTCAAAATTCCAACGGGAAGTTGGTCAAACAGAGCATGACAGACAGACTATCTCCGTATATATAGAAATAATTTTTTATTAATTTTAAACTGGTAACCGTTGGCTCTTGTTGAAATATTATGCTTTAATTTCAAGTATGACACACCTATTACATACAGTATGTAATTTACTTCCGATGACGACACATATGGTGTCGAAATACGTATTAAAGTGTTAATGTTAAATAAATAAATCATTGAAACAAAAAACCTTGTGTATCATACTTGAATTTAATTTT
>JAKCPI010004268.1:0-13256 GCA_023213315.1 Euborellia annulipes
TTGAAGTTTGAGCCTATAATCATCGCGCTAGGTCATTTGGTTGCGGAGATCTTGAAGAAACAGTTTTTTTTATCTGCTTTGCAATAATTTTTTTTTTTATTTTTTCATCAAAAATGTGAACTCGACGGATTTGTACCCTATGATCAACCGTGAGTCAAATGATGATAATTATTTCGAAACATGCGGTCCCCCCAAAAGTTATGGTTAAAAGGTGAAAAGCTATATATATATTTTTTTTCACCCACCTCAGTTTCCACTTACTTACACCAATATATTGTATTTTCATATGTATATACTGTACATTGGTGTAAGTATATGTTTTCTTAAAAATTTCGTGTATGTTAATTTCCTTATTTTTCTTTTTTATTCAAAATTTGTAATTTTGTATAATAGATCTATACCATTTTTAATTTCCAGCCTGTTTTTTTTTTTCTAATCCGAAACCATTTCAAATGCTCATAATGGTCGGCCAAATTTAAGTTTTCCACAAAGAATAAAAGACAAACCAACAATATTATGTCCTTTTATTCATCCAGCATCCCACCTGTTAAGTTTGCAATTCTGATTAATCTCAAGAAGCTTAATTAATTTTCTCGTCTGGTTTTTGGTTTTTACTCGTCTTAGTTCAATCTACTATCCCAGGTAGCTAATTGTGGCACTTATTTCATATGGTAGATGTATTTAACGATTTTGATTAAAATTCATATCTCAATTATTTTTTGAACTATTTTTAATTTCATAGGTTTTTTTTTTTTTTTGTTTTGCCAAGTACTTAAAGGAATTTTTAAGTTATTGCTCCCTCCATGGATGAGAGGGTTCGTGGTCCCTTAGCCCCCCGTGGGGTCGTCACCATGTCGATTTGTTGCTAACGATAAGAGAGAGAGTCGTTAACAAGAGGCGCCATACAGGAGACCTCCCACCGATCTGATAGTCATCAGTCCGACCGGTAGATACACATTTAGCAACCAACCAAACAAAAAATAACAAATTTATACCCCCAGGAGCCATTTTTAATTGTTTTTTTTTTCGTGAGATCAAAATACCGCTCTTTTAATTAATTTTAGATATTAATCAACGAAACAAAAAAAAGGAAATAAATTTAAAATTATTCACGCATTTAGGGAAATTTTAATCTCAAGTTTTATGGATTAAAAGTGCTTTTTTGTTTAATAATTAAGGAACCAGCTGCTTGACTTATTTTTTTTTCTCTGAAAACTCAGGAAAATTTAAATTAGACTATTAAATTAATAATTAGTTTGTTAATTATGTTTTTGCAATGAATATAAGATAAAAAGCATAATTTTATTATTGTAGAAAAAAAAAGACTGGAGAAGAAGGAGGAATAAATTACGAGCCGTCAGAAGAAGTATTGTTGCTGTTTGCAAAATAATCCAGTATTGTTACGATCTAGGATGCCGAGAGACTCCAAAATATCTAGTGTAAGTAAACAAAACCTGAAATAATGTCCATAATAAGAGAAACCCATTTGATGCAAGATAAGAAATATATTTAACTATGACTTTCATATAACATGTTATTTATCAGCAACAAATATGTAAATAGAATTTTAAGTGAAGAAAATCAACTGGTGTTTTCTTCAATTAGGTGGAAAGCTAAGTACGTGGCATGCATGCATGCATGCATCCTAAGCAGATCCTCTCTCTTTCTCTCTTAATAATTATCGAAACCTCCCTCTTCTGCTTTTTTACCTTTTCCTTTCGACAAGTTGAAAAACCTTTTTTTTAATAGTTAACAAACCATCGACTGAATCTGACAATAGAAAAAGGTCACGGCACGTGTGACTAATTTTTTTTTTTTTTTTTGTCACTCTTTTTAAATAATAAATCACTCAACTAACTGACAAATAAATTTTGTCTCAAATGAAATAAAATTTTATAAAAATTAAATAAATAGTCGATGGATAATTTAATTAATAAATAATAAAATACCCAAGAGCTTAGAGGTATAAACATTGACAATATTTTTAACTTCCTCGATTTAATGAAAATTTGTTAAATTGTTTATAGTTTATATGGCCGAAAAAAAGAAAAGATAAATCTCTTTTACAGTGGTCTCCAGCCTTAATAATAGGCGTGTGAGCTACCTTCGAAGTTAAAAGGATCCGAGTAGCTTTTCGTTAGAAAAAAATATACCTCTTATTTATACAAGAGTGGTGCAATCAGGGAGATTAACTCCCCTTCCCCCCTAGGAGAGAGAAAAAAATAGAATTTGAATTATATTACGTACATTTTAAAGACCTTCATAGAAACAGTGAAATAAAAGCCTTATATTCTGTTGCCGACGTTTCGAGAGCTCTCATCTTTAGGGTACGCAGAATTGTCAACAATAAATACAGGTGTTATATTATTATCATGTTTAAACATGTTTGTATTATTTTGTAAATTGTGGAAATATACAAAACAACAGACAACTATGTGACTGACACTACATTACAACAGCAAAAAAAAAAAAAAAAAAAAAAAATTCAATTCTGGGTGCCCTGAAGATGAGTGCGACTATATAAGGTTTTTATTTCACCTGACTGCTGTTTCCCAAAAAGGCCCCTTCCCTTTCTTCCAATTTATATAAGAGGTTTACTCGTTTTACCTTTCGTTATTATAAGGTATAAAGTAATACAAATACAGAACCGAAACACTGTAACGCTGTAGAGAATCATACTCTTTTGTGATTTATTTACCCTTGTTATTTCTTGGAGCTTATTATTATTATTTGTTGTACTACTATGCTTATTTATACGTATTGATGTTACTGTATAACTTGTTATTAATCTCGGAACCTTCGTATGTACAGTGAGGGACAATATTAAGTCCCACCCATGCGTTTTCTACCTGTGATTATTTCATTGTTCTTATAAAAGAAAATTAAAATCTTTATTGGAAATTTTCTAAGTTTGAATCATGAAAGTTTCCTTTAAAAAATATATAACATTTTTTTTTTAAGAATGAAATAATCACAAGTAGAAAACGCATGGGTGGGACTTAATAACGCCCCTCACTGTACATCCTATTTAATTAATATTGTACTTAAACGAATAAATATATAAATAAAAATAAAAGGCTTTTATTTTTTGGTTGTTACCTGCTCTTTCTCCTGTCTATAGAAAAACTGGCTTCATTGATTTCTCATTAAATAATTTTTTAATTATTTTTTTAAATATTTACCAAAAATTATCGAGAGCTATCAAAAATAAAACCTCTGTGTGTTGGCTCCCGCCGCTCTAATATATAGGCCTATAACGTTTTTAATTTTACTTTCCCGCAATATTATAGATATATAATAATGGTAATAATATAAAATTCCCAGTGTGAATAAATACCATTTCAAAGTTGAAACATGTTAACAGACTGGCATTATTTAAAAAAGAAGCTAGAATATTTAAATTGACATGGCAGGTTTGGTATTCTAATAACTAAGAAATCGCAATAAGATGAACGTGGAGGAGATATTCTCCCTCTCTCTCTCTAGATATATATATATTAGGAACCGACCGAATATTCGGTTTCGGTCGGTTTGCAGTTGGCAAAAATCATGGTTTCGGCCGTAGTTTCGGTTTCGGCCAAAAAGTAGCCGAAACTTTCGGCCGGCCGAAACTTGAGTCTTAAAAAAAAAAAGGTCAAATGATTTGCACTTGAAGGAGAAAAAAATTTTGCCTCCCTAAAAAAAAGGTAAAATGATTTTCACGGAGGGGAAAAAAATTTCAAAAAAAAAAAAAAATATAAATTTTTTTATAGGAAATACAAGTTTCGGTTTCGGTTACGGTTTCGGCCGAAACTAAGGTTGAGGCCGAATATTCGGTTTCGGTTTCGGTTTCGGCTGAAAATCTTGTTTCGGTCGGACCCTAATATATATATATATATGTATGGCATATAAAAGAAATTGGTATTGTCAAATCTATTTATTTATTGCCTTAGTATAGAAAATGTGACCTTGACATTTCTACATTCGTCTCAAATTTGATTTGTTTTTTTTTTTTGCTTATGAAGGCCGTTACAAATTCCGATTTCCAACAAGAGCAATCGAAAAATTATTATTTGAGGGTAGAATAGGAAATAATTTACTCTCTGGGTTAATAATTAATAAACTTGATCAATTATTATTTTGTGAGTTTTTTAATCACATTTAGTATTATTTATTAAAAATATAAATACTCTACAACGTTTTGACTGCTTATTCTGTATGCTTGTACGCTTGTTCTGATTCAAGCAAAAACAAAGCCAATTAATTATTTCTCTTCAATGAAAAATATTAATAAGACGTGAAACCTGCCAAAGTATGACGCGACAAGTCGTTATTCGAAATATTGATATTTTCATGTAAAAATGTTAGTTATTAATAATGTGATTGAATAATTAATCTTAGCACAAATTAACGAAATATATTGTCACAGGAAAATGATAAAATCGAATCGTCATTTTAAAGATATCTAGACCAAATTTTTCAAAATTTTATAATTTAAGGAATTGAGCTACGAGATTAAAATTTTATATTCAAGTTAGTCACTTCCCTTAGGGGTGAAAATAAGCTTTTGAACAAAATTGGTCAAAAAGTGTAATACTTTACTGAAATACTTTTTCAATTGTTTTAGATCCCCTCAAATGATTAAAATTCATAAATCATTTATTTTTTATATTGTCTTTAAAATGTATATTCTCATTTTACGAGGGCTCGCTGGTGTAGTGAGCTAGGGTGTCAGCTTCTGCAAAGAAGATCCCTGTTCAAATCCTTGGCATGCGGGATTTTTCATTAAATAAAAATATTTATTTAATGTAAACAAATCCTCAAGCAAGCCCTGGATTGGAATATAGGATCTTTCCACAATAGCCCTCAGGCAACTCTACGAGGAGAGGGAGTTGCTGTGACATCCCGTCCTGTGGAAGGGACGTAAAGAAGGTTCCCTCTCAGTGATGCATTTTTCGAAAGGAGTAGGCTACACGCCGGTGCTGAGGGAGTCCCTCCTCAAACCAGGACATCCTCCCTAGCATAGAAGTGGTTGGATATAAGGAGCCGGTTGGAACCAGAAATAAGGATTAGTTCACTAGCTAGAGACGAAAGCAGGAGGAGGAGTTAGAGATAGGAAATGATGTAACTTCACGGGGTGCCGGTAGATGGCTACGGCCAGAGGCCGGTTGGGTTTGAGGTGTGTGTCTTCGTACACGAAAGCATCTCGGGTAAATAAACGGGGATCCCGATAGGAATTTCAAATAATAATAATAAATAATAATAGGGGAGACCGGGGCAGGTTGGCCCACGGGGCAGGTCGGCCCAGTCGCGATATTTCGCAGAATAATTGGACGATTGTGATACGGATCAGAATGAAGGTTAATAGCACTGCCACACACCTTCCGCCAAAACAACTATAGCGATCGGAGTAAATTCGCATGAGCTAGGATCATTTATTCGTTTTTTGCACCTTGGAGTAAATTTTCATTAGTTGAATAAAATTGTTTTATCTACTTTTGGTTACTTCGAAGATAAAAAGTGAGCACTATGTTTAAAGGTTAGAGTATAAGGATTATTTCTCCATGGCATTTTAATTAAAAAACATCAACGGGATTTGTGCGGGATAAAAATTGTTTCAAATATGACGATGGGGCAGGTTGGCCCAAAAAAGGCGGGGCAGGTTGGCCCACTCGATTTTTTTGCCATTGTATGTATGAAATCGTTAAACCGTGTTTTATCTTTTCAATTTTAGTGGCAATGAATGATGTAAAAGTAACAAAATAAAAATTATTATAAATATCGATGTTATACTGGCCGTCATTGAGAGTTTATTGGAGGAAATTTTGCATCATAAATGAGAACGTCTGTTTGTTTTTGGGAAATTGATATCAGATATATGAATATGTTCTTATTGTTTTCTAAAACGTTCTAGTTCTTTGAATATCTGTGGTTCGGGAAGATATGAAGTGTTTCCGCGTTTTTTTTTTTTTTTTTAAACATTCACACTTTTTTCCCATTCACACAGTCTTTTCGGTAACTCCGGCCATATAAGACTTTTACGATAACCGTTGTATTAATAATTATATATTTTGGGGGTCCAGGCATTCTTATTTAAGCCATTTGGTATCCAAATGGTTAGCACGATAACCTCTACACGAAGCCCCGAGGGCTAAGAGATTTTTCAAAAGAGCACAAATTGAGCGTTGGGAGAGAAATGTTGAGACCCTTGTTGGGATACTCTTTTTGCCAACTTGCCAAGCCCAAGTAAGGTGTCTGCAATGCTCTTCATAGCATTCTGACTCTCATCTCCAACCTCTGGACCACGGTTATAACAGTGATTCGTAAATACAAAAGAAAAACTGAAAAAGGAAAAGTTCTTGAAGTCACGATATACTTTTTTTGATTTAGTACTCACTTATTACTGAAACTGTTGCAATAACCAATTATAATTTAAAATAAACTTTGTGTGTTAAAATTAAGTTGTTTTAAATTATTTTCTTGCATTTTTATTCATATAAAAATAACAAATGCCTTCCGGGCCAACCTGCCCCGAGTCGGGCCAACCTGCCCCGACCACGGGGCAGGTTGGCCCACTCGAAATATTTTAGAAATAATTATTTTTTTTAATTTTAACATCAATTTAGGAGACTTTTACGATGACCATTTGGTAGCTTAAGGTTACACCAACATTTTAAAATGAAAACATAAACGAAAATGATTAAATAAAAAATTTTATAAAAGAAATAAAAAATTAGTGGGCCAACCTGCCCCGGTCTCCCCTAATTCTCATTTTACACTTGAAATTGTTTGAAGCACACTTTACTCTTGTATTTAATAGAAAAGATGAAAAAAATGGTTGCCATGGTTACATAATATAAATCTGGGATGACAGGCACAGAACACACCTTCCAAGTATCGAAGGTAAGAGAAAGTTCCAATTCAATTTCTTTTGAATTTCACAAAGGGTTCATAAGGAAAAGCTCATGCTTTTCTACACTTTGTAGGATATTTATGCAATGTTAAGGCTTTAGAAGGCTGCACAATAGAAACAATTTATTTAAGGTGCGTGTCTCGAAAAGCCGTTAGAAGACGATTCAGTACCGAGTTACTCGAGACGGCAAGAGATGGCGTTAGCTTTTCCCAAAGGGATACAAGGGATTTATTCCATTTCATTTGAAATATTCCAGCTAATTAATTAAGGGTAGAAAATTAATTATTTTTTAACACAATGATTACTAATTTAATTATCTATAAGATATAGTGCGATTTTTTTAAAAATATCATTTGTTTAATGCGATTAATCTATAAAAAAAATTTATTTTTTCGAAAATCAAAAAAAGGGCTTCTATATGTTGTAGATATTTTAAATAGCTTTAAAGCCCCCGGGGCGGGGGGGGGGGGGGGTGGCACTCCCCTTCCCCACCCCCCCCCGGGTTTGCCCCCGCGCCTCCAAATTTTTTTTTCCCTTTTGTCAATGTAATTACCAAAATATATATCTCGCGCGAGTGGGGGGGGGAGGGGGGGGGGGGGGGGGGGGGGGGGGGGGGGGGGGGGAGAGGAAGGAGGGAAATAGCTTTAATTTAAAAAAATTTGAGGTAGATAGCTTCAAAATTGTGGCCGATGGAAACTCCCAAAATTATTATATTATGTTGGTTCACTTCTTGATTAAAAATAAAATTTTGTTGATATTCTTTAAAATATAAATTAATAAATTACGAAGTGTATATTTAATAATGCAGCTAATAAAGTAGCGTTTTACGTTATGTTAATTTAAGACATATTTTTTCTTCTTCCAGCTTATTAAATTTTCCGCCCAGGTTTTTCCAGTCTGAGGGCAAGACAAGTTCTAAGGGTCACGAGGAAGCTATGTTAAGGGTGAGGATCCCGAGGGGTGATTTATCCCTGTCAGGAAGAAGGGCTCCCTTCCGTCTATTCCCCTCCTGTGAAAGGGAAATTTATCGCCACAATTACTGTGCCGCCTGAAATACGCTCTCTCTCTCTCTCTCTCTCTCTGGAATGGAATGGAAACCCCTAAAACAGACAGACAGACAAACAACCGAGGGCCATTTTCAACACCCCTTTCATACATTCTTTAGAGAGATATACGCGAAAAAAATAAATGCTACTTCACGTCATAACTAATAATTTGAAATTTGTATGCGCAAACAGGAGCATAGCAAGGGAGAGTGGAGAGATGGGTGAAAGTTAACCATCCCTTAAGTTGACAAAAAAAGGGCTTTTTTATATAGAAGTAGCCTATTTAAAAAAAATTCGTTATAAATATTCCTATAATTTTTTTTTTTTTAAGTCTTTTCGGCATCTTATATAGACTTTAAATGATATAAAAATACATTATATAAATATCAGAGAAGAGCATTTTGGAATGGGAGCCTGAAGAGAGCTCGGAGCTGGAGGAAAGATGAACAATACTTTTTTTTTTTTTAATAAAAAAAACATTTACACTGTTTTCTCATTCACACTCACACTCACACACGCATTCACACAGGCTTTTCGGCAACTCAGGCCATTTAAGACTTTAGACGATAACCGTTGTAATTAATATATATATATATTGGGGAGTTCAGGCATTTCTATTTAAGCCATCTGGTATCCAAAATGGTTTAAATAAAATCATCGGACTGCCTGGGTCCGAACCCGAGACGTTTGGTCGATTTTCTCAAAATTCGCTCCAACGATTTTATTTAAAATTCATAGATCAATAATTTTTTACATGCTCCTTAAAATGTTTATTCTCATTTTGCCCTTGAAATCAGTATATTAGTAAAATTTTTCGTGAAAATTGTTTGAAGTACACTTTACGGGTGTATTTCAGATTTTTCAAATTCATTTTCCGGCTCTTCCTTCCATAGAGCCATTTGTTATTAATTTCGATTCAAAAGGGGGTCCCGCAAAATGCCTTTGGAACTTTTTACATAGGCTTATATTTAAAAAAATTTTCCAATTCTTTTGAAATTTTGTATTTATTTAGGATTCTCTATTGTGTATAAAATATCCAAATATGAGATTAAAATTTTGAAAAATAACCATAGTTTATTTCAAGCAGTCAAAATTTAAAATACACAGAGCCTATGGAAAATTTAAAAACTTTTTTACTTTTTATTACCTATGAAATACAAGTGGTCAAGTTTGAAACTAAGGTGCTATGGGAAACGAAATATATCTCGACACAAAAGATGACTGGCGCACAGCACACAACTTTCTCTTACCCTTCGGTAGGAGAAAGTCGTGCATCGTGCTTGTCACACCAGATCTTTTGAGAATAATTCATATAAATATTTAAAATAAGTGTGCATATTGATTTGTCTGTCCATGTTAGAGCTTATAGAGCGGAGACCAAATGCAAGATTCATCCTTTCCCCCTACCTTTCCTGAAATTCTAATTATGTCAAAGATCTAGAGAGAGAGAGAAAGATAGAGTCTGAAAAACATATGCTTAAAATATAAATCACTGAAAATATATGGGACGATCTAAATGTCAGTAGAAGAGAGCGAAAAGAGAGAGAGAGAGAAGTGTGAAGAGTCACACAAGCAGCCAACTAACTTTTATGCAACAACATCTTGTGGGATATTAATTAAACAACAACTCTAACGATTATTTAAGGGATTTTTGAGAGAAAATTTAATAAATTAAAATAAGTCGATATGTACATACTGGGTTACGTAGATGGAGATCTGAGCTTATAATTCAAAAATCGCCATTTTTGAGTTATTGGTACTGTAAGGATAACAAAAAAAAAAACATGTCTTGGCAGAGTGACATATCTGAGTTTTCATACTCGCCACAAAATATCTGCTTTTAGCTCTCACTGTACGTAGTACTAAGGGGAGAGAGCTTATGAAGAGATTCCCCGGAATGGTGTCCGTCCGTCTGTCCGCACTCATAAAAAGTATGGCCTGAACTAAAGGCCGTAGAAAAATAATAATTACATATAACATGTTACGTATTCAGCATAAAACACTGGTTCAGGGAAAAATACCTTTTGGTCCCTAGCACTTCGGGTTTTTTAAAAATGTTCCCTACCGCAATTTATTTCACAAATTCATTTGTTTATATTTACATGTTTTTTAATGACACCTGTATGATTTTGTATGGGTCGTTTTGATAACTTACCTACCTCAACATTAAAATAGCCTCCCATGGGGAAATACATGGTGTGTGTCCTTCAGCTATTTTAATGCTGAAGGACACACACCATGTATTTCCCCATAGGGAGGCTATTTTAATGTTGATTTAGGTAAGTTATCAAAACGACCCATTGATTTTTTTTTTTTCAAAATTAACGAAAAATGTCTTTTCTCCGTTGATTATTTCAAAAACTATTTAGTTTTCAAAAAAATGTCAAAGTATAAAAGCTTTTTTTAAATAAAGTAATTTATCATAATATAAAATGAAAATTTCAAATTCCCAAGAGAGGATTCCGGATCAGTAAGGTTCAATTAATAGTCAAAAAGTTTACTAAAACAAAACTTTATTTGACCCCAGACAATGTTTCCGTCCACTTGCTGTAGGACTTACAGTTCTTCTTCTGTTTTTAGTAAACTTTTTTGACTATTAATTGAACCTACTGGTCCGAATCCTATTGGAAAATTGTAAAAGACGGTTTCCCTGAGCTTCATCAAAAATGAAAATTTCAAAATTTTTGAAAAAGCTTTTTAGGTAAAAAGTATTACTTCCAGGTGGACGAATTTACTCCAAAAAAGTGGATAGAAATCTACAATTTTAGTGTAAGGAGTAGGCCTATATACTGAATTTTATCAATCTGACTGCTTGCGTTTTTAAACAATCGTCTTCATACACACCCACATAGACGTAATTCCAAATGAATATACAAGAAACTTTTGGGGAAGTCATTCCCGATTTTTTTAAAATTATTATTATTCTAAATTCATGGCTTCACACTTGTTAATAATTGCAAATAAAATTATTTTATTAAAAATAAATTAGACTTGAAAGCCCCTATTCCATAAATATTAATAATAATAATCGTAGATGATTAAAAGGGTTGATGCGTGGACGACAGCGCCACTCAAGTGTGACGGCCAACGGCCGCATCAAGGTCGCCTGGTTAATGGTTAAGGGAGAGAGAGAGAGAGAGAGAAATGGCCGACGTCTGACACACAATGCATACATTCCAGGCGCCACTCGTTTTTTATTTAGCCCTAGAAGGGAAGATTATCGTTTGATAATAGAAAAAATAAATAAATGGATTTTACTAAAGGTAATAACAACCGGAAAATTATATGAGAGATAAAATTAAATTAAATTAATGTCTTATACTTTGTTAGAACACCCCAGAGGTCGTAACCACATTAATAATTGAAATTTTAATAGAATAATAATGGCGATATTTTATTTAATATGATAACGGAAAGGTGCTAGGAAACATAATTGTAATTTTGGCATAAAACTTTTATTATTCGGAGGGGAGGGGGTTATAATAATCAACTTTGAAAATACGTCAACCGAAAGTTTACCTAATACAAAAATTTTGAGATTTATAAAGTTTTTTATATCTATGTAATATATACTTGGAAAAGTTTGTATTTCGCTTGGAATTTCTAGGTTTGTTTGAAATCATTTGATAATTTTAAAATTAACGTTTGAAAAAGATTCCTCCTCCTCCTATTTATATATATATATATATATATAATTCGCTAATGTCCGTCCGCCTCTAGGCGGCAAGAGATGGCGTTAGTTTTTCCCATAGGAATACAAGGGATTTATTTCATTTCATTTGAAAGATTCCAGCTAATTAATTAAGGATAGAAAATTAATAATTTTTTAACACAATGATTACTAATTTAATTATCTATATAAGATATAGAGCGAATTTTTAAAAATATCTTATATTTAATGCAATTAATCTAAAAAAAAATTCATTTTTTCGAAAATCAAAAAAAGGGTTTCTATAAGTTGTAGATATTTTAAATAGCTTTAATTTAAAAAAAAAAAATTTGAGGTCGATAGCTTCAAAATTGTGGCCGCTGGAATCTCCCAAAATTAGCACCCCCGAGACGCGCACCTTAATGGAAAAATATTTTCTTTCGTTGGCTATTTCGGTTACCCATCTTCCAGGAACCAATTTCTATATAGGGCCTATATATGTATATTAAGATATAGGCCTAACATATTATAGATAAGAGAAAGTAAAAAATACTTGATATGTAGGGGGGGGCCCCACCTACCTAAAAATCAAATCATGTCAAAAGGCCCCACAACCCCAAGAGGGACCCCCGGGGCCACCCCCCGCCCCTAGGGAGAAGGGCAGGTTGGCCATAATTTTTATTTTTTTAAAAATTTTTTATTTAATCATTTTCTTTATTTTTTTATTTAAAATGTTGGTGCACCTTAACTACCAAATGATCATCTAAAAGTCTCCCTAAATTGATGTGCCGACCTGCCCCGTGGAGCCCAACCTGCCCCCGGTCTCCCCCCAGTATTTCGATAGTTATTGAGACGTCATCATAAGTAATACAAATACTCACATACTGATGATGACACCCCTGAGTGTAGAAATATTGATATCATATATTTCTACCCAAATTGAAACATATTACTAAGTATTTTATTCATAACTAATTAATTCTATATTAATTAGTTTTTTACCTATTTATAATTTTACATTTTATTAAAAAATATTAATATTTTATGTGTAACGCGAAATTACATAAACATGTAGCATAAGCAATGAATAATTATTATTATTTTTATAAATAAAAAAAAAATCAGTATTTTTGTTATTTGAACAAAGGAATCGTCGGGGCAAAAAAAAAGCTTGTTTGCTCCCACTCCCCCTTTTTGAAGATATTCCTCTCCATGATGAGAAAGAGAAAGAGTTTTAAGAATTAAAATCATAAATTTTGTTTTTATCAGAGAAATAGTATGGAATGGAATAGGCACTCGCTCACAAATCCATTTTCTACGAATCAAATTCCGAATTTGTTTTTTTGTTTTTTTTTTTTTAATTCGAAGATAAGACGAGAGAGATTGGGGTTTTTGCCAGAGCGGCGGTCGCCCGCCGGTGAAAATATTCAACTGGAAACAGATGTTTGGAGAAGATGGAGGCGCTTTGTCGGCTGCTGGCTACATTAGGAGAAAGTATTCTCAGCGGTAGCACTCCTCTCTCTCTCTCTCTGCACTTTGATCTTTATCGATAATTGAACATGAAGAGGTAGGAAGGTGCTCACCGCTTACCTAACCAACATCATCAACATTTCAACTTATATTAAGATATTCAAATATTACTACACTGTATATTCATTTCAATGCACAA